>CAJVPI010000131.1:0-50602 GCA_910592345.1 Paraglomus brasilianum
GTTTGGAGGTTATTCGTTCCTTTCTGCAACAGCAAGAAGATTCTAAAGATTTGTTGAAACATATTAATGCACTAGATTGTTACATTAGTTTAAAATCAATGAATGTAATGAAACAAACAACAATAGATGAGTTTTTCGATAATAGCTAATAAATATTTGCTAATAAATCATGTGCAACCAATCAAATTCTAAACCTCTATTCAAGCATCCCTCTATTCAAGCATGCTCTGCCCCATTCCCGAGGGCATGCTTATATGGAGGGTTGACTGTAGCTTTTCACCCCATAAAGAAAAACGTACAGTGCAGCAGACCCCCAAAGTATACATAATTACACAAATAATATAACCATACTATCCAGTAATTTCAATGCAAGCTACATTTACAGTCTAACCATAATGCTAAAAAGCATATGATTGCACATCAGATGCAAACACCGAAAAGCAATCGTCGTACGGTTAGATCCACACACATTGACTCCATTTACTATCTAACCGTAAACTGCGTTTGATACCTTTACTCACACAAGCCACTAGTGAAGCGATGATAAGAACCTCATGATTAACCCTTCACATTCACAATTAGCAACAATATCAGTTGGTTATAGCATTAATATATTATTCAATGAAATGTTGTTATATTACTAATTATTCCGATCTGACATGTCAGTTCGGAAGTGACATAAAATTCTGGTCTGACATATGTCAGTTCGGAAGTGACATAAATTCTGATCTGACATATGTCACTTCCAAACTGACATATGTCAATTCAGAACTAACATAAATTCCGTTCTGACATATGTCACTTCTGAACTGACATATGTCAATTTGGAACTGATATAAATTCAGAATTGACATACAACATCATTGTCAAAGCATTCAAACTGACTTCGTAAAAATTGAGGAAATTCTGTCTCCATTAAAGTTATAAGATGTTCCTCATTAATATTTGCACCATTTGTGAGTGTTGGATTTATTTGTCTCTCAGTTGGATTATTTTAGAGTGTCCAAGGACAGAGTTTCTGATCTTTTATTATTTTTTGAACTTTTTTGAGTTAAACACCTTTGACATGTCTTCCGAATTCTTCCCCTCAATAAAAACTCATTGCTGTTTTTCTTAGTGTGACAAGATGAACACTTCAACATTTTGTGCAAGCAACAAGCTGATAACAAATGCATACTATTTGGAACGTGTTGTGTTTATTTATCTCAGCTTATGCATTTTTACAAAAAGGAAAATGCATAACAATCTAATTAACTTTCCACATTTTTTGTTAATTAACAAAAATTACTACAAATTTATGTGTACACAAATACATGCTATTATTACATTTGTCAAAAAACAGACATAGATGAAGTTATTTACTACTTGCTGAGAAAACTGTTAGCGTGAAAGTATTAGACATTTTCTACTGTTCTACATATAGCACAAAAATGAGGCAAAGCCATCACTTGATATATATATAGTATGTTTAGTGTTTTCTTTTGCCAATATCAAATAAACGGTAACAAACATAAATTTGACAATCATCATTTAACATAGACAAAATAAATTTAGTCATTTGACAAAAGTGTAGCCACATGAGATCAATCACATGGAAAGATTGTCTGTATTCTGCTTCCAAAAATAGTAGCAAGGGGTCAGCAATTCCGCAAGGCAATTCTGGAAATAATCTACAGATCAGCAGTGGAATTTTGGGGGTTGCTGTGTGAGTTATCTAAAATAATCAGATCAGCATTTCTTGCTATTAAGTTTGCCCAAATATGGGGGTAGGCTAAAGTGGAGCAGATTCTGTGCCACAGCTGCTGCAGATTGCCACAATCATCACAAGTGCCACCACAAATATTTGGGTATCATGTGATAATAAAATCAAATCTTTATTATTATAAACACTATTCAGGCTCATCCCTTAAAATCAGGTTTAAAGATCTTTCTAAGTTTTCAATGAAACTATCTACCTGCTCTCTACTACCACTCTCCCTTTCCATTAATTCATTAACAGTAAGTCTTTGGCTATCAGTTCTTCTCTGTTTGTCTGTTTGCAGCACAAGTATGGTGATTTGCTCACACCATTCATAAATTTTAAATCCATTTTCTTCCAAACATCATTGGTCAATAACTTGGTGGACCATACATATGTTTACACAGCAGTAGATATTTGTTTATGAACAAACAATCACAATCAAGTGAAGTCAGACCTGGGACATTCTTTCCACTCTGGTAAGGAAATTTTTGTATTTCTTCAACAATCTCATTATCTACCCCATAAGCAGATACTTTCTTGGTACGAAAGTTGAAAGCAGAACACACAAAAACAAGGCCTTGGCTGGAGTGTGAGGATACATGAAAAATGATTAACCTGATATCCTTGATTCTCTAAATGTGACTTTGCTTCAAAAATATCAGTTTCTATATTACATGTATCACTACCGATGAGATTGGTTTCCATTGCTCCCCGAACTTTATGCTTAATATTCACTACTTGTTTTAGCTTTAATTCCTGCACAGTTGAACCAAGGCTGAGGCTGTCAGTGCCATATTCTTTTACAGCATTACAATTGCAGGTGACAGATAGTTTTTCTTAGCCTCCTGTTCAATCAAATCTCAGATTGCTTGTGGATGATTTATTCTGTCAATATCTTGTATATTATGTGCATGATCAGGAGAATTATTATAATGTTCAATTTGAACGACTTGTGAGGATATTAGTCATGTGATTTTGATCTTGGCATTACAAAGATTCACCTGTTTTAACCCCCAAAACTCGAATCTCGATTGGCATTTAAAAAATTTTATCCACCCCCAAATCGATCGATGATTATATTAATTTCGCCTGGTGCACCAGTGGTGCACCATTGAGATCTGCAAATTTACCCTAACCCTAATAGCTCACATGTACTATATATGGTGCACCACTGGTGCACCAGGCGAAATTAATATGAATCACCAAACCTCGATCAGCTTTAAAAATTCCAACACACCCCTAAATCGATTGTCTGAATTGGTTGAAACAGGTGAAAGATTTGACAGTCGGACTGATGTTTGTCAACTAATACTCCTTCCTGTCACATGCTTGATTCTCGATGCTTAGCCAAGTGGCAAACATAACCTCTCCAGAATCACTTGTAAGAATTATATTGTGTCCATATGTTTGTTACCAATGGCCACCAACAAATTCTTCAGTAGAAAGTTTAATCAGTTTATTAATGTTAAACAGGCACATTCGCATTTCATTAGGAGTGATATTATCAATGGTATTCTTGTTGAAACAAATCAGAAATAAAACAAGATTGGATTGAAAATTATTTATTGATTGTTTATGTGTCTGTCACTATGACTTTGTTGAAAGTTTTTCATTGCCAGAATATCAATACTTAGCTATCTAATTTATAGTTATTCTGAAACCACACTTTACTTGTCCCATCCCTTTTGTCATGACATTGATAGATGCCTTTGTAATAATATTCAAAGTGTTCTTCTGAAACATTTCCATCGTTCTAACATCTCCTGATGTCTTATCCTGTCGTAAGTAAAAACACAAATAGCGCTAGTCAGTTAAAGCGTTTAGTAACTCATAATAATAAGAGTCAACTCACCCGACCTGAGTTCAAACATCGTATTCAAGTTTCAAATATAAAACGTTCTGTAACGTTAAAGCTGATGTATCATCGTAATCTAAAACCGACGCGTAACTTTGTTTTCGAAACAAATATAATGAAACTTTGTCACATGATACCCAAATTTGTGGTGGCGCTTGTGATGATTGTGGCGATCTGCAGCAGCTGTGGCACAAATCTGCTCACCCAGGCTCAGAAATTATGTGGTGTAAAGTTACTCCATTGCCCTGAAATGCCAATACCAACGGTAATACTCTCATTTATAGCAGTTTGCAAAATTTTAGGATCACCCAACTTAAAATTTTAAATGAATGAATGGATTTAGTAATTGATTTCATGCTTGTACCAACATCGCTACTGGTAACGGCGATGGTCCTTGGCAATAACAACGAACAGTAGGCTGTGACTCTTACCGCAACTGGTTCTCGTTTTTGCTCAGGCACACTCACTGGTTTTGGAACAACGCTTTTCTTTTCAATCTCAGCTTGATCTTGCCCAGATGGATACTGATGTCCTTGACTGTAAACCTGATGGTGCTGACGGCATGGCGTTAGCATTGTAGGGCAAATGATCTGGATATTTTGTAGATTGATTATGCATCTGTGATTGAGAAGGCGATGTTTGTGCGGTAGAGGAGTGTGAATGCTGGGCTTGATGTTGAGTTTGAGTTTGAGAAGCCTGTGTCTGGTGTGACGGTTGTTACGATTATGGGAGATGAGAAGGCGACGTTCGTGCCGTCAGCAATTATCAAATAACATAATAATAAATACATACACTGAATAGTCAACCTTTTTCCGAGTAATTCCACAATGCTTCAACCGTAGGTATAGACACCACCTTCTCAGTACGTGGTTCCATCTCAGCAACCAACTCGTCCAGATACCAGTCTGACTTCCGATCGATTAAAGCTTTAAGAATCTTCAATAAACAATCATTATCATTCTCGTACTCTATTCCCCAGACGCACACATTTAGTCAATTGAAAGCAACATATTACCTCCATGTCATCAACATCAAAATTTTTTCTTCTTCCCCGCGACACATCCCCAGACTTTATAAAGTCTCAAGACTCTGCCAACACTAGAGTGAGAAACGCTTAAAAGCTCTCTTATCTTATTCGAGTAACCATCGTGGTGCTATTCGCCAACATAAGTCTTCACTAAGATTCTTTGGCATCTTGCTGATTAATAGACTGTCTGTTCACTGAAAGTAGTGTAGATTACTTAGTTAATCGCTCATAATCGTTTATAATCGCTCTATATATATAACCACTAATATTATTTCTACGCTTAGTAATTTTCGCAAAAAGTCGTGACCAAATTCATGTGACTCTAAAATTTTGAATGGTCCTCGGAATCCGTAGCGTGTTGCATTCCAAAAGTTTAGTTCACTCAAACCGTCTATGGGAAGAATAGTATCGCCCGTCTCACTCAACATGCAGGTCACACGCGAGAGATACGTCGTGGAGTCAGCAATACTTTCCTACTTCACTCTCTCGTTGGGAGAAGAAAGCTTAGTCGGGTGTAGAGTTTGAACACAATCGCTGGTAAAGCTTTATTTGGGTTTCTGTTCGCTCTTCCCGTACTTTCCATCTCTTTACACTCTTGTACATTCTTATAATGCAACAACTTTCCTAGAGAGCCCCGTCCTTCAACACCCTATTCGCTTACCTCTACCGACAGTAGAAATATTACAAGGCATCCACTTCAACCAGTACTTTGTTCTACAACTATTACACTTGGTGTTGAATTCGAAGGATAAGGTGGACTGACAATCAGATTGGACCCGTTTATGAAAACGCCATTCGGGAATGACGAGAATAGACCCACTCCATACACGCTATGGATAAATCGATTCTCAAAAATGGTTTAATTATTACTGTATTATAGGGAAACATTGCGAATTAAATTAGCTTTGTGAATAAAGAACTGGACGAGCAATGACAGAGATTGTTTACAAGGTATGCTTGTATTTGTTCTTGGACCACGTGCATTGAGTGTACTTATACAATGTCTATACGTTTTCTTCTCTGCAATAAATGCTGACGGCTTCTTCTCTATATGCCTATCATTATAGTCGGCAATATTAGTGTATCCGGAGCTGTGAACGTCCATAATTGACAACACATGGACCGTCAAGATGTTTTGCGACCAATTCGCTATCTGCAACTTTATGAGCAAGTACGCCGTTATATAATATGACTGGCATCTATTTGCCATACCGTGCCATGCGCACCATGATCAGCCATTTTTTCAGATACCGAACTGCTAACTCAAAAAAAGGAGAAAGAAAAAAGAAAACAAGTCCAAAATACAAACATTTTCAATGCAGGTTCAAGCTCTAGTAATTATCAGACATACACAATTTATCCCATTTACAAGGTCTGTCGTCAAGTACATGTTAACAGCTTTTGACGTCCAGATACGACGTTAGTAATGTTTTTAAAAACGTCCTTTTTAGACCTACAACTTAAACAAGGGAGTTATTATCTCTTGTTGTTATACTCCATATGGCTTGTGTTACGAATCAATCAGTCTCTAGTCTTTTTTTCCCAAGTGAGAAAGTAAAGTAAATACGAGATATACCAATTGCCGTACATGAAAGGAGCTATCCCTTCACTAATGCACTCTTGATCTATATACTATGCAAATGAAGCCATTGACGCAAGAATATTCTTGCTAATTATACGGTACCTCGGCTCTTTTTCTTGCGTTTTACCTAGAAGAATTGTTTTATGTTGTTCGGGAGGAAACCAACGTTTATTTGCTGAACGCGTGACTTTGCAGCATGTCTAATATGAGCATTTAAGACGACTTAATGTTATCTCCACAAGGTTTTGTAAACGCGCAATGGTTCATAGGCACAATGTTTCGGTCTGAGGGTTAATATCGGGACACGGTGATCTGTCATTGGGGTCATTAAATTACTTGCTGTAAGACTAAATTTGATTACAACACACCCAATCCAACTTACATCATATCGGATCATGTATCCCTCCCCCGACTTATTTTAATTCCAAAATATCACATGATTATTCACTTTTTTTACTGCTTAAAGTAAGCGCAATTGCATATAATAATAAATACAAACTGTATTTGCTATGTAATATCTATAAAAGAGCTTCGTCTAAACGCCAAATCAAGCGCTGTTCTATCTCTTATCGTTATATTTACCCTACGTCTGATATGGCCGGTTTTAATAACAAATCGATTAATGAGAGTTATATATACAACATTCCATCCGATCAGGTGCATACTATAGACCCGAACTATACAGACAATCTTCCATTAAACCAAACAATTATTACGGGCTCAGGTCACGCAAACATGAGTAGCATGGACTCCAACGATATCTATTTCTATCAACCTCCCAGTCAAGCTATTTTTCCTTCTGATACCAGTGCTCTCGACTATAACAACGACTCAACAGGCCATTGGATACCGCTTATTATGGATACGTTAAAAACAGTGAAAATCGAGTAAACTATTCAATGATGGATTATATTTTGAATGACTGCAATTCATCTTCCCTTTCTTATCCTATCCTCCAAACATTAGTTCAAACACCTTCTACATCTCCAGTTTTTCCAACCAACTATGACTTGAACAACCACCGTGAACCCTCGATTTATCCTCTCTCCCAAACAATGGGTCAAACACAATCTACTCCTACCTTTTCAACAACGCAAGCATGATGACAAACGCTACGAGTCACGGACAAGTAATAATTATTATGAATGCTGATATTAACGTGGAAAGATTATTGTCCATTATTCAATCATGTGGGAGGGTGGAAAGAATATACATGTAATTTGTTTATTTAGCCATCACTTTTTTTATATCGAATTTTGTTGTTAGTGAATTTTGGGGAGAGTTACAATTATCTTATTTATATCAGTCGGGATACCTTTTATATGTTATTACGTGCTTTTATCGGCTCACTTTGATGTGGGAATAATAATTATACTTATCCGGAAGATACTTCAAGGTTTATGGAAGAGATACAAGCGAAATTATGTACAACATCCATAATAATCAGATTTTATTTTTTTTTCATATCGACAACACTTTTGTTCTCCATTTTTCGCCCTAAAGAGCAAGGCATAGAGAAATAAATTTATAAACTGACTTATTTGTATTGTTGTCAATTACAATTTACACTGTTAGCTAGACGTGTTTCTATGTTTAAAATATTACCTGGAAGATATAAATGCTTAATATAAACAGTTTCCATCAAATAACCGAGTCTTCAGTGAAATATCCTTTTTTTAAACCCTCCAACTCTTGCAATATTAGCCTTGTTTTATTTTTAAAAAAATTTTTTTGCGAATAAACTGTAATATTCAAATATTATCGACAGAGGTAGTAAGACAGACAAGATATATAACCATCAATAATGCTATTATAATGGTCGGATAATTATGCGTCAAACGTTGATTTAGAGTAAGAGAAATATGTCTATCTCATAGTATTAAATTATTCAATGTTTACCTTGCAAACTGTTCATGAAAGCCGATTGCATAAAATTTCCATTTCTTTATCAAATAATCGATTGGGACAAACAATTAACTAGAAATTTTGCCAAATTGCATTACACGAGAGCTTAGTCTCTATCGTCCGCATTATGCCTCGGCTAAGCCTTTTAATACTCAAATAATAATACTATTTCATCAAGTGAATTGTATTAAACTGAGAATTTTAACTATTTCTCGAGCTGTCACAATATACTGTTGTATGAAAAAGTTATCAGCTATTACATAACAAAAGGTAAATTTGTACATAGCAGAGAAATACAGTGTGTTACAAAAAAACCGTAATTTTTGCGCGCGACAAAAACGTGTCTAGCGCGCTCTGTTTACATGCAATTCGCGATATGTAAAATACAAAATAAAGCTGATAAATGAGGTTAACCTTTGGCGTCTTTATAAAAGCATTTATTATGTACACGCTTGGCATAATTAATTGTAAAATGCCTACATCCAAGCAAGAAACTCAACGTCAAAGCATATTACATTTATGGAATAATGGTATACGAGATGCCAAGGAAATCCATGCTCAAACAATTATCCCGCTCACAACAATTTACGACAATATTAGAAAATTGAAAAAAACTGGAACGATAAAGCATGCAGGAGGAAATGGTCGGCCCAAAAAAATTACTGCGCGTGCATCGCGGGCACTTGGACAATTTGTGCGCAGGGATTCTTCACTTTCCACAAGAACTCTTGCAAATAAATTTAAATTGTCCCAGATGAACGTTCATGTGTCCCATGCTACAATTGCACGGCATATGGCTCGGCTACTCAAAAAGTCTCCCAAGGGCCACCCCTATGCTAACTGCTACCCATAAACAACAACGAGTAGAATGGGCAACAATCACATTAACGATGACTGGAGTCGGACATTGTTTTCAGATGAGACGGCCTTTCAGCTTTTTCGAAATACGGTAGAGCGTTGGCATAAGGGTACTCGCCAAGTTCGTGCCATGCCAAAAGACCGAACAAAATTTTTTGCTTGGGGGGGGGGGGGTTGCATCAACGGCAAGGCCAATTTGTTTTGCTTTCGACAAATAATGGATGCTAATTTTCATGTCGACATTATCAGAAATCGCATTCCAGAGATTAATAGAATGTTTAGAGGGCACTGGCGATTTCAGCAAGACATGATCCGAAACATACTGGCCGAATTGCCAAAGCTTATTTGAAAAAAAATGTTTCCGAAATTCTGGACGGGCCCTCCAACAGTCCAGACTTAAACCCAATCGAAAATCTATGGGCAATCATAAAGAGAAACGTTGAAAGAGGATGCCAAAAAATATCAGCGATTTGGAAAAATTTATGACTGAAGAATGGAATAGTATCCCAAATAACATCCTAATTAATCTTGTAGAGTCAATGCGTCGGCGTTGTGAGCTTGTAATCGAAAGCAATGGAGAACGTATTAATTACTAATTATTAGTAATAAAATCTATAAATGTTTAACTTTCAAATAAGTCGTTTTTCATATAATTCGGATTGTTGGTTGTGGAACAACATGATTTTTTTTTCATTACGGTTTTTTTTGTAACACACTGTATATACGAAAAACATGTTTAAATAAGTCCTCTACGGTAAAGGCTACGTTTCAATACAGGGCGAGTCAACACTGCAAAACATATGGTATAACTATGCACTTAACGTAATTAATAAATTTAACTGTAATACATAAATGTAGAGTCACTGGCCATACACATGTTCTCGAGCTAGTTCACCTTACGCTTGCATCAAAGATTTCTACTTAACCATCGCTGAGAAACCTCTTGTCATGGATAATGATATACTAGGAGTAACGACTAATTAATCGTATCCAAGTAATAGTAATACTAACGTGAATTTACCTAGTCGACCTGAGATATTCTAGGAGTACTTCCAATTACTTACATTTATTTATCCTTTATAGCCATTCAAACGCATAAAATGGAAATAAATAAAGCCGAAAAGCATGCGACATATCCGGTGATGGATGACACAGGGAGCAGAAAACGCATAAAATCACGTGTTTGTAATATACTTGCGCCAATTTAACTATCATTTAATCATTGCGATAATAAAAGATAAAGTCCAATTACAAATACAATAACTAATTCTATTTATAGCCACAAGCGTTTTCTGCTCTGCTCTCTATCGTCACTCTGCCCAATGAATACATATGCATCAACATAAATATGGTACAGCCCGCCGAGGTTAAACCACGAGCCTTTGGCGAGTTATCTTGCCTTGTAAGTTAAATGATAGGTTGGGTTGTCTTGGCTCTTATCAGTGCGATAATTGCCAAATTAACTATTCCGTAGCTGCTGACAACATGCCCAGTATCGAATTAAATTTTTTACTCGGATTATTTTCCTGCGTTGGTTGTCAGCAAGCCATTACGGAGCAAGACATTTCAAGAGGCTATAACACATAACTGAAATTGTTAGACAGTTTACTGCGTTGTGAAGTAATCGTAACATTCGTTCGGGTATCTTCTAATCTGTTGTAAAGTATGGGTTTTCAGAGTAACTTGAATTTCGCTCAATAGAGACATACTCTAAGGAATAAGAGCAAATGTAAACATTGCGTAGGTTTAACGCATAAACAATAATTTGGTTGCTTATCTTCGATCTCGAAGTAACTTATGAGCTTTATTATTAGTTATACGTGTCGTCGTATCGTAAAACAACAAGGATAATGCTAAGACGATAAAAATTGATTAATTCTAACATTATTTAGTCAAAGACTTTTTAACACTGAGTTGCAATTTTTACATTTTTATGCTGTTCGGATTATTGCTAGAAAACCGAATTTTGTTCAAAATATGAGATGGTTTTATTTATCTGCTACAAAATGAATATTTAAAATGCGGTCTATAAATAGAACAAGTAGTAAAAACTTAATGTGTTCTAGTTGAACGCTATATGTTAATAGCACGTAAGTGTTTGTAAATTTGGTTGTTGTGACTTGTTTCTTGTTTAGAAATATTGTATGCCATTTCGAATGTTGCCATGGACATTTTAGTTGTAGAAGGGCTGAGCTACTTTACAATCTTTCTCTAGTAAAGGGTGGAGGATCTTGGGCAATTATTCATACTATATATTTCTCAAAGCTTAAAGATAGGAATAATCATGTGTTATAATGTTTAATACGTTAAATCGAGTGCTTAAAAATAAAAGCGGTATGGTGACTTTAGATAATAATGTGGGTAACATTGGCTTGTATGATTATAACTCACTAGGTCGCTGTCGGGTAGAGATAACATGTTTATGGAGTAAACAGACGGGATTTTTATACGACACGTATATATCATATTTCTATGCTATTCAGTGCAAGTAATGATTGGCTCATTGATATCTCGCAATATGTAATTACGCACACCACAATTCAATGTTATTACGCCCACTAATTTATTATACAATTCTGAAAACAATACAAAGGGATAGACATTTAGGGTCGAATATCTCATAGCTCCTTTGAAAGCTTTTGACCAAACATAGAGGACATTGTTTGCAGCCTTTCGTATTCGTTTTCGAATAATGATTTGTTGCTACAAAAGTACGATAATATCATATTAGTAAATAAGCAAGTTGATGTTATTAATGTTGGTGTTAGTATATATATACCTGCACTCTTTAGTTGTTGCATCCACATTCTCCTTCTTGGCAGACGCAGCCAGAGCCGCAGGAGCATCCACTATAATTCGAGATAAATTCCATCAGTTAGCATTTGGTTTGGGCTCACAACTTTATTAATCGACGTTTCGTATGCTTACGTGTTGTTGTTGACGATGGCTTCCATTGCTAAGTTGGTTTGAGTTTGAGAGTTTGAGAGTTTGGTTTGAGTTGTTTGTTATGCTTTGTTAAAACGGCCCTGGAGGGGAAGGATGAAGGCAAAGACCTCGTCCTTTTATTAAAGATTTGGAGGCTTGCACACAAAATTAATTGACATACCAAATTAATTGTTTACATGTCACAACTTTATTATCGTCCTATCAAAAATATGCCGCATCTCAGCAGATGTGACACAGAAAAATTTAATGCCGCAAATTTCATTGTTCAGAACCATATTTAACAAATTCATTGTTGCAAAAATGCCGCACCTGCATGAGATGAAAATGCCGCACTTGCATGATTCGGAAAATGTCGCACGAGAACACTTGCATACTTTAGTATGAAGCAAGAAAATGGCAATTTGTCTTACCTTGCATACGCCAGTGTGTTATCGTTTAAAAATGAATTTAGTCTTTGAACTTATCGATAGAAAAGTCCACAACTCTTTTTTTTTAGATAGAACAACCTCGGAATACTATCAAGTCTCTTGAAAGCAACTTTTTTTTTTTACATATGGGCTGAGCATGAAGTTTGCAACATTATCACAAACAAGATTTGCAAATTACAAAGATTTAGTACAGTAAATTAGATTATCTCTTTTCATAAACGCACAAATAAGAGTTTTAAGAATAGATAAGGCTAACGGGGATTAGTAATGGGAATACAGCTATCTTTAGCATAAACATTTGACAAATAACAAGAAAAAAACCAGTTACATGCAAAATTAACAGATGTGAGGCTGGCGCCCCAATCTGCAAAATATCTCAAGTAGTCTCCGATAGTTATTCCGAAAATGGTGCCTTTAATATTAATATATTAAACATATAGTAAACATGACGCCTTTATGGTCAAAAGTCCAAAGATATAATTATAACGCGTAAGACTAGCACATTCTAGTACATTATAGCATACAACATTCGTTATGTAAACGACCTTTCTACATAGAAGAGACTGTATGCCAATCATGCGCACATGCAATTTATGCATGATTGCTTTTTTGGCCTGTACATGGCGCAAACTTGTTATTTTTTTCAGATTATCATCCGCCACTATTTGGGGAATAACGTAACAATGGATTTTATTTTATTAAAAATTCTTGTATCGTTATCCAAACGACACAAATCCACAAGCGCACAAATAATGTCATTGCAAAGTCACGTTTATACAGGTTTTTCCTTATCATTAATGGACACAAAAACGCCTCTTAATACTTGATTACAAAATGATAATGCCCCGATAATCACGCAAACAAGACAAATCAATAAGGAAATCTGTTATTATCCACTGTAACATCAAGATTATGTAAGCTGTACGCGGGCCTCTATCGCATCGGGTTGCTTGTAGGTGTCATGGTCTGGACCTAAATGTCCCATTGTGGCTAAGCAATCAAGTTTGATATGAACCTTCTGATGACTTGATTGGTTCGGTTTTCCTTACCTGTCTTCCAAGCTGAAACAGAAACCTCGGCAATTTGGAGTATCAATAAATATCGCAAGTATTTTGTCCTACTTTATTCTGATTAATTTACCGTCTATCTTATTATCATACACTGTATAACTAGTGAAAATAGAAAACACAACACGGAATGCTACTTTGCTACGCACCAAGTAGCTATAGAGTTCGCAAACGTCAAAGAAAAGACAATTAAACGACGGGTATATACTTCTGGAGCAATTATTCACTGACACATAAAGAGACGTGGAAGAATTAACCACATAAGATTAAAGCTTCTCATGTATTGATGAAACATACACAGTTAAAGATTATGTAAACACCATATTAATGCAGATGTGATCTTGATCTTGATGATAGACAAACAGCACAGCATCGCATCGCCGATCACATATTACGGTCACTCAGGGTCTCAGACCACTATATATGTATATTTTTGTCCATCCTTTGTAGATCACACCTAAGTGAAATTGATATTAACATATTTATAATGCAAATAGAAAAGTTCCATAAATGGTCCTTAAAGCATAACATAAGAGGTATTCAAAAGAATTGTTTTTCTATTTCCGTCGATTTCAGCAATCATCTTATTCCACGAGCCCGATTTTCATTTCTTTCTATAGTAAAACGCCTGTAGATTTAAAGAATGGAAAACACATAATGTACGCATAATATATATAACATACATACAATCCGCATGTAGTTATATAGTCGAAAAATGCTTCACTTTATCGAAAACACTAATTGGCCAATTAAAATGCATATATTATCGTATAATAAAAATAGTATCTATCATGTTCTGTAAATACTTCAAACATGACTGCACAAATCGAACCCAGGAAATATAGTACGGCTTTATCGTTATGTTATGCATGTCAGCTTTGTTTATTACGTGAGACAGATAATAAATTTGAGAGTTGTAATTGTAAAAGAGTGAAAGCTACGAATTATGTCGCATTATCTCCCCAAATCAGAAACAGGAAAAAAGTAAGATATTTGGTTATGATTCCAACTTTCGTGAAAAGCTTAATCTTCTTTTTGTTCCAAGTGCCACAGCAAATATGTACGGCTTGCAAAAGATAACATCCTTCGCGCTCTCATCAAGGAATATGAGTTGTTCGGGTGAATATTATTCTCCAATTTTAGTACGAAGCAATCCATTCCTTTCCATAGCGGCTTTACGTAAATCTTCACTAATATCCTTTACCATGCTGTGCCCAATAAAATTGCCAATATTGCTATACAACAGCTAAATGACAACAACTTTCGCTAGCATTCGCGCCTGTAATCGTCCAGTAACGCCCAGCAATGGTCAGTAATCGCCAGTAATCTCTCTATAAAAGCTAACACTAGAACTGCTCGTAAAGTGTTGAGTGCCGATCGCAGAAGTTTATAGAGACTTGGTGTCGAGTGACTTGTGTGTGTACAAAATTTCAGGGATTTCTATTATTTTGAAAAGTGCGATAATAAAGTATGATTGTAATGAACTATAAATCTTGTTTTTGATCTTTATCGGCGACATTATAGTGCATTATTGCCCCCACGAGGGAAATTTTGGAACCTAATTTTGCTTTTCGAGTTCGGTCAAATAGGTTCTTCTTGGCAACGTCATGATGTAATGTTATGTCGAGATCTGCCATCTTTAAGGTAGAGCGACCCCCGAGATGTACTGAGATGCTCGAACGATGAAGGTGCTGTATCATTGGATACTTGTGTGGTAGTCTTTATGGCGGCGACAGCCCTCAGCAATGTACGTGCATATGGGAGGCTCGTTGGGGATTTTGAGGAAATATGGCATTTGTATGCCTTTATCTGTAAAGGTGATACGTGATTAGTAATTGTAAACAGGCAGAGGCAGATAATAGTTTTACGAAAAAAAATTTTAGACATACAGTAAGCGTATTGGAGAGCAAGCAGTAAGTATACCGGCTACTTCTATAACGTCATCAGAAGTGAAAGACGCTGTAGTGTAGAAAAATGGGAGAAAGATATTTTCTTTTGGCATAAGGAACGTCTTGAATACATTCGGGTATTGGAGCAAGATGTATGTATGTTTCGATTATTTGGATTAGATTTGCAAGTATTGTATACCGCCAATTTTTAACGAGTTAGTCGGATGTGTTGTGAGTGGTATTTCTGGAAAAGATACTTGAAAAGGGTAGCTAGTGGTTTCATCCCTAACTGTCCATTTCGCTGAATGCGGATATACCATGCGCAAACAGTACGAACACGGAATACACGGAAATTGTGCATAATCGTTTTCATAAAGTGAGCGTAGGATCTTGTACAATGAATGGGAAGGCCGCCAATAGACGTTGTAAGAGAATCCTCGTGTAGGGATGGAGGCGTAGTAGAATCGGAATTTGCAAACGATGAATCGCCAGTATGAAAACTCGTTTCGTTTACATCGAGGAAGAATATATGTCAAATAAGTTGAAACTTGGTGATTTCATCAGGCATAAAAAAAGCTAATTGTAACCTTCGCTGTGTAACATATTAATATCAAGCTGCGGATCAAATATTTAGCCTAGCAATTTTGGTTGGTCACGATACAGATATAGTAATAGGAAAACCATGAAGCGTAAAGCAGAAGTCAGTTTCGTCTAGCCGTTTTTAGTGTTAAATCGGGACACTGCTACAGATTAGTAATTTGTGATTGCGCAAATCAGCCTTTTTTAGCGTTAACTTTTAGCGTTAACACGATACAGATAGAAAAACATGGCGTAAACAGCAAGTCAGTTTTCGTTTTAGCTGTTTTTGGACACTAGCTACAGATTAGTAATTTGTGATTACGCAAGTCAGCCTTTTTTAGTGTTAACTTTTAGCGTTAACATGATACAGATAGAAAAACATGAGGCGTAAACAGCAAGTCAGTTTTTGTTTTAGCCGTTTTTGAACACTAGCTACAGATTAGTAATTTGTGACTGCGCAAGTCGATTTTTTGTTCAGCCATTTTTAGTGTTTTTTATATAATTTAGAACTTTATTGAGCCATTTTTAGTGTTAAATCGGACAATAGTAATAGATACAGATGGTACTTGTGAAATAATAATGAGGCGTAGCATACACGAAATCGAAGTGATCGTACGTTATTTCGCTTATTTTTTTTAATGTTAGATAATACTTTGTGGAATCAAATTATGATAACATAGCATATACAAATCAAGTGATCGTAGGTCGATTTCGCTAATACTAAGCCTTTTTTAGTGTTAAATCGACAATAGAAATCAATGAGGCATAGCATATAGAAATCAAAGTGAGCAGATAATTTTTTATGAAATCAATGCAGGCGTGGCATACACAAATCAAAGTAATCGTATGCTTGCAATTCGGACAATATATACAGATAGTACTTTGTGAAGTAATCGCAATAATAAATCGGACAATAGATACAGATGGTACTTTGTTAAAATCAAATCCATATATAATCATGATAAAGTTGAAGCGTAGCATACATGATATCGAGCTGACCCCGTAAGGCGAAAAAGGGAAATGTGTAATTCATGAATATACAGTATAAGAAAATTGGGAAGTTTTTTTTATACAGAATCTGACGAAAGAAAAAGAAAACGTTCAAATGACGATTTTATGCCGAGAAAAAAAAATTATGTGAATGCTGCACATGCACAACAACAACAAATGGCAGTGTATTATTTTCTTCTTTTCATATAAAAGCACATGCTGGTGGCATGACTAATTCACTTGTCTGGGACATAAAAAATGATTGGACATGGACATGTACCTGTCCTGGACCCATGTCTGTGTCCGTGACTGCACTGGTATGATTTTGAGCGAATATTCATAAAATGCACAAGTAAAAAGACGCAAAAAATGTTGTAGAGTCAATCAAACTGGCGCGTTCACTATTTTGAGTTTATACGCTTGTTCCTGCTAGACAATTTAAATCAAGAAAGATGGATGAGACAGTTGATAAGAGAGTTTGTAGAACCTTTCAAGTATTTTAATCTTTGCGCTATTTTGAAATGGTATATAGCTAACGAAACATTTTTATGTAGGAATCCAAGACAGGGGAGCCCAATATATATTCCGATAGAACCACCTCATTGTCGGCCAATTCCAATAATAATCATATGGGACGCAATAGCCCTTCTTTGGACAATATACATAATGAGAATGGAGTCTTACAAGTAAATGGAGCTTCATGACCAGAAGAAAAAATATCATTCCAGAATGCTAATTGTCTTGGCAGACAAAATTGCGATGATGGAACCGAATGTGTTGGGTATGTTCGGGGCGTCAGTTCGCAGTGGAATACAAACAGAAACAATAACGAACAAGATGTTGTACGAGAACAGCAAATCAAAATAGCAATGTCGAGGGTGAGGATTATACCGATATTACAATGGTGCCATTCGAATGTTGGGACAACTGCGCCGAATCGGTGCCTTGGCGGACGAAAGAGAAGCCGAAGACACCGTGTCGTCTTGTGGTCCCGAACGTTCGATCTACCGAAGCAAGAATTCCGGAAAATCCATTTATATTAGTCGAAACGATCGCAAATAAAAAAGATCGTAAACGCGTTGCACATTATCTTAACCGTAATATTGAAGGTGGTGATCCTTCTACTTGTATGTGTTATATGGAAATTGTTAAACGCTATGGTTTTGATCATATTATTATCATCGGGGAATGCTACGCTGGAATTCTTTTCCTGGACTGCTACGGTCGTGTGTTCGAATGGGACTCAATGTGTAATGTTTTATGGTCACTTGGGGATTATAGGAATGAGGCGACAAAGGAGTCTCGGACTGGGCGTGTAAGATGGGTTTTAGAGTTCGATGGGACTATTGTTGAATTTGAGGATGTTAAAGATGGTATGTCGAGATTTTATTCATTCTCTTTTTTATCTTGAATTTTACAATTAATTTCTTTTCTCCTAGATTCATCAAATAAACTAACCTTTGATAACCCCGCTACAAAAATGATTGATATTCACCCTGTTGCAAAGGAAAAAAAAAGAATTTGAAAAAAAAAAGAACTCGAAAAAGAAACAACATTGATCTGGTTTCTATGTCGTATTATTCTCAATTTCGATTATGTTTGCTATTAATATTACTCGCGTAAACAAATAATTAGTGGTCATTTGAATACACATAGCATGAGACAAATTTACTGTATTTTCTGTAATTTGCAGGCGTATATAATAAAGCAGATGGTTTGATAGCAAAGAAAGTACTAGCAATAAGCTCTATTCCTCCCTTTAAACATGATCTACTCAATCATTTATATCGTTTAATTAGCCGACCTCTTACTTTCAATATATTCATTCTTTAAAAAATAGCTTAAATAGTCAAGTTTGAAGAAATAAAGATAAGATTTGACCTTCTTAATTATCTGTATGCGTGTATTTTATCGAACTCATGAGTCGCTGCACGTCTGATAAATCATATTTTTTGGATTCATTTTAGCCCTATACTGGGGGGTGCGATCACTTTCGATAGTGAAAACACACAAACTTTAACCTCGATAACTTTTAAACGAAACAAGCTATGCTCATAAAGTCCAACAAGATTTCAAGGCCCTGCTGTGTGGATGCCATATGTCTTCACATGATCTAAGACATTGTAACCGAGTGAACCAAAATAAAGAAAGTTGGTAGTAAATATTGTTAGGACATCCTTTGCAATTAATTAGAGTACAAGAGTAAGCGAAGCTAATAATAAATGTCGCCGCTGATTTCAGCATCAGCTCCCACATCAGCACTCCGTAGTAGATGCAAGCTCTATGTTGATTGTCTATTTCACCTCCGATAAAACTGAATATAATAATAAGTATAATATGGCTTTAATTAAGCTTTGTGTATTTTGATATTGATTTTTATCGCATGTAACATGGGCTTGCCTAAGCCACCACAAAATCCAGAAGCTAAAATTGTGTTTGTTTGGAATATGTCAAATGAGAATTATGTCATTCAGATTGGAACCAAGTACAGTACGACAACATTAGTAATCTGCTATATGATTAACTGATATTGTGCCTATTTGTTTGTACGATCAGTATCAGCTAAGCATGTGTTAAGTCATCAAATGAGATCTTGCATACTCATGTAACCAAATCTTCTATAAAAAGTCGTGAGGAACTAGTAGGTTTGAACATTGATTAGACCCGATTTATAAATCCAAATGACAATGAGATAGTGTTTGTATGAATGTTTTTATGGCATACAATCAAATTAGGCAATTCTATGTGGGGTGCTTTCTATAAGATCGACTTGGTAAATGAAGGTAGTGTAGCCGTTGTATTTGTGACGGTGCTTCCAGAATCAGCACGGATCCTTCCAGCCATTCGTAGACCAATAATTTGTTATCACATTTGTCTATTACTATGCATCGTACCACTATAAACATGTATTCGCCATCATTTAATATGTTCGATCTTGAAATTCTTAGACGGCGAGGATAATTCTTGAGTATCACATGATTGAGGGCCAGACTTTTGATCGGTTCTAGACTATGTGCAGAGTATGCCAGCTGTTTAGAAATTGGGTACATGTGTAGCAAGTATAACATGACAACTTCTTTTCCCTAAAAACTAAATCCTTTCACCTCTGTTTTTCTCGCAAGCAATGTAATTTACTTTAATGGTTATCGTAGTCTTAATTGAAGCCCATTCTAGCCTATTATGGTCATCAATCAACACAATGCTGTAATAGCAGAGTCACAGGCAAAACAAGGCTGAATTTCGTGAGAAACACAGAGAGAAATACAGAGAGAAATACAGAGAGAAATACAGAGAGAAACACAGAGAGACTCTACCAACATTCTCTTATAACAAATGCATCTCGTGTGACCAAACACTGACCCTAGAGCTGTTTTTCGGGAATTTATAAAAAATAAACCGAACAGCCAAAATGCCTAAATTGCAAAATTGTAATCTTTTCCCTGTAACGCAACCCACTTGTTTCTCTAATTTAACGACTTACATAATATCATCGACTTACATGACCAAACATTAACGTTAATATAAATAATAAATAAACCTGAATTGCAAATATTTGACATGTGCGTCGCTATCATAATAATCGGTCAAGTTTTGATTTAAAGTTGCATTTAATTTGCACCAATCATAGTTTCTCGAAAGGAAACCACCGTAGCCATAAATGTGAACTTTTAAGGCTTTTCTCAAATTATAATATAAGGCTCTTCGATACTACCAGTTCGCTCATGCATGTCTTATGACTGTAAGAGGTGAACTTAGATGCGGAATTTTATAACTACTCCAAATGCAGAACAAAAAGCTTCGAGCGATTTTAACGACGGAGTAACTGTGGCGGAATTAATACCTTCCGTCGATTGGGCGTCCACTCCGCTGGGGTCTGTGAACAGTTGGCCTTTATGGCTAAAGTCTGTAGTGGTAAGTAGTAGTCGAGCTGAAGCATAGAAATCACATTGGGAAGAGCAATGAGAACGGGATATAAGCAACACGGCATAAAATGTTGATCAATTCATACAACAGTATTTGCAGCTAAAAAAGTGGGTTTCTCGCAGAGGTAATCAATTGTAACAATTCATAATATTCAGGATTTATGTCTTCACTCTGTGCTTCCCACCCAACTATATATTGGCCCCGAGAGGACGGTTATACACAATCAAAGTAAGTACATAGTGAGCGATTACCGTGCATTCACATAAAGTGCTCGAATCATTCATTTCTATTCCATTTATTAGAGTGGAGAGATACTTTTCAGGCAACACATCCTTCTTGTAAGTCATTCGATACACTATAATTGTACGTGACGTTAGTAAAAGTCGTGTGGTATACTAACAAGATTCATTAGGTTTGGGAAGGTCTGCGTTTGAAACGCTTACCGAAGAACTACTTCAGGCGTATGTTTTCATCACATTAACGAAATTTCCAATCAATCGTTTCCCCTATCAGTAGTGATTGCTAATTTTTTTTGGCGCTATATATAGAGCTTTTGCTGGAAAAGCCCAATTCAAAAACGATTATCCTTTGCACGTTATGCGTTTTGGGTATATGGAAGAAGTATACTTTACACTCTCATTCAGTCCAATATTTACTGACACAGGGAGTATAGGGGGAGTAATCTGTATTCTGGAAGAGACAACAAGAAAAGTACTTTTGACCAGAAGGTTGAAGACGATAAATGATCTCACAGACGGAATACAAGGTACGTGAATATGTACTGTGTAAGACATACGGTGACAGTAAAATCGCTCATGATCCGATATATTCACATAGGGGCGAGGTCTATAGCACATGCTTGCCGCTTAATCACCACAGTTCTCCAAGAGGATATGGGTATACCATTTGTCATACTATACCTCATTGAGAATCAAATAGTAGACTCTGAGTACAAACCAAAAAGTGTGCGACTAGAAGCTACAACATTCGATCGTGATCTAGTACCTGTCAAAAGCATGGACGGGACGGAAGAATATATGTACTTTCCTGGACAATCGAGCCGAGATTTGCCGAATTATTTGTTTGATACGCCTGATCTGATAGATTTGACCGATTCCGAAGAAGATATTGATAGTACGACCGCGCACACTGTATCTGAACACTGGCCGATAAAACTTGCAATATCTAGCAACCAGAATGTAATTACCAGATTACGAGATAACTCGACGGCTGTATTATGTCCGATAACTTCACTAGTCGATGGGAAAAGTTTGTTGACTGCTGTGATGATATGTGGTGTTAATAAACATTGGGTGCTCGATCAAGAATACAAGGAGTTTTTTCAGGTATGATTATTCTATTGTTTGAGAGTTTGTAGATATTATGTAGACCTTATATCGAAATTTGTTTTACTTTTGTAGCTTGTCATTGACCGAGTGAGCTCGTGTTTGACACGGAGTCGGATACGAGAAGCAGAACGAAAGCAAGCACATGACTTGGCCGATTTAGATAGGCAAAAAATTTTATTCTTTCAAAATATCAGTCATGAATTACGAAGTATGCTATTTCTGTATGTCGCTATGTGCTTTACAAGATTTGCTATCGAGTCCGCTTAGAGCGTCCTAACTTAACCGATTGTCGAACTAGGTCCATTGAGTCTTATGCTTTTGCCTTTGGGAGAGGCAATGGAATTATGCCCAAGGGACTCTCAGACGATGGATCGTCTCAAACTAGTTCAAAATAATAACCGAAGACTGCTCAATTTAGTAAATACTTTGTTGCAGGTAATTTATTTACTAGATGACGTATAAATATCGCATTGTTTGAGAAAATATTGACAATAATGCCACTTTTTTAGTTCGCTCACGCAGAAGCGGGCCGACATTACGCATGGTTTTGTGAGTCAGATATTGCAAGGCTGACAATGGAATTGGCAGCCAATTACGAAAGCATGACTAAATTTCTCGGACTTGATTACAAGCTTGGCATTACCAGCGATGAAGAACTTGTCCGCCAGATGAATCAGAAAGTATTTATAGACCGGGATATGTACGAAAAGATATTCTTTAATCTATGTAAATATAAACACTTATTATCATCTGACGTGATACAATTATTTTCTACCTTACGCTAATCTGTTCGTTATTCTTTAGGCTCAAACGCGTTTAACAATATAAGGACTGGTGGAGTGACTGTGCGACTATTTGCTGAAAAAAGGGAGGAGAGAGACGGTGTGGTACTCGAAGTATCTGATACAGGTACGGCGTCGATGTCAAATTCATTATATAGACTCGTGACGTGCATCTAAACAACTGATGATTGTTGTTTATAGGCGTTGGCATACACAAAGAACATCTTTCCAAAATTTTCCAACGTTTCTACCGCATCGAATCACGACAACCACGCTGTCGTGAAGGCATTGGGATCGGTCTTGCCCTCGTTAAGGAGCTTGTCGCTCGACACGACGGTGATATTTCGGTCGAGTCTCAAGTGAATGAAGGCACCACCTTCCGCGTTTGGATTCCCGCTGGATTCGATCATCTCCCTCGGAAGCAGGTTCGCTTCGAAAACGATCAACAAGACTCTAGCTTTGCCCAATGTTTGTATTTGGGTGCAGAACTGTCAGAGTCAAGTCACGGATCAGGTGAAAATGATCCAATACAAGTTGATGACAATGGTTTGAAACGTATGCGATCATCATCAAGTATGGACACTGACTTTGACAATACACGAAAATATGTTCTGCTTGTCGACGATAATGCAGATATGAGGTTTGTTCAGTGCTTGTGTTATTGTTTCATATAATGAGATTATATCTAATGTATACGGTATTTTGATTATTAGAAACTACTTGAGCACTTTGATTAAGAAACAATTCAACTGTATATGTGCTGTTAACGGTCATGATGCCCTTGAAATCATAAAACGTTCACCACGGTCACCAGACTTAGTTCTTAGCGGTAAGACCTTGGTGAATTGTACGAGTGTAATGACAGAAATGGAATGTTCTTGTGCTGAGTCCTTTATTTACCATTTAGACGTTATGATGCCCGGCATGAATGGCTACGAGTTGCTCACCGCATTACGTAGCGATCCAACTACACAAACTATTCCGGTGATCCTAATATCAGCTCTATCGGGAGAGGCTAGTGTTGAAGGTAAGTGTCAACAGGAGCAGCTCATTAAATGTGTTCTTCAGTCACTACAACTTTGACTTGAATGTATTTATGTAGGATTGGAAAAGGGTGCAGATGATTATATAGTTAAACCATTTGATGCTCATGAACTTATGGCCCGCATTCTTGTGAACATCAAACTCTCAGACGTTCGTCGCCAACTGATCGCTGAACAGCGGCGTCAATTTGAGACTAACGAACTGTTATTTACAATAAGCAACAAAATACGTTCAGGCTTTGAAATACAAGAAACACTTGATACTGCTGTTTCAGAAGTAAAGAAGATATTATCATGTGATTGTTTGCTAATAGTCCAAAACATTGTTACAAAAGAAGGAACAAACTGCAAAGTGATGGCTGCCTCAGTGCATCCGCCAGAGGAGCTTGTTGGGCGTGTGATTAATTGTTTTGCTGATAACGAGACCTTGGTTGATTGTAAAATACAGCCAACAGAGGAATCAGCTATTGACACTCTGTCAACAGCTGATGATGATACTTGTTTGGCCTCGGATTTGCAGTCTAACGAATTAAGTGATACTAGTGGTTTGAGTGTAAAAGTCTGTACAGACTTTGAATCGCAGATATTGCGTCGACGTGTGTCCTATATTAGTTTAGCTATTTGTTTGAAATCTTCACTGTGGGGATGGATACTTGCCTACCGACAGCCGCATTGCAAATGGACAGCGGAAGAAAAGACATTCTTTCAACAGGTCTCAAATCAGATAGGGTTAGCCATCAGTCACACCATCCTCATTGAAGAGAAATTAAAGCGAGAGGCGCAAATGGAGACTGCTAAAGAGGCCAACAAAGCAAAGAACCAAATATTAGCCAATACATCTCATGGTAAGAAATATCGCATTGACTTGTTATTTATTAATTGATACACTTGATTAATCTGCATCTAAACCCACAGAACTTCGCACTTCAGTTGGTGCAATCGTCGGGGCCCTCTCTGCATTCGAAGGAATAGAACTCACGTTTGAACAACGAGACATGGTCGAAGTAATGTCGCGTGCATCTGACGTTGTCTTATCCGTAGTGAATGACATTTTGGATGCAGCCAGATTAGAACAGCAAAAACTTACATTGATAAGCCGCAGCTTTGATCTATTGGATCTCGTAGAAAAGACTGTGATAATGTTTGGCGAGCGCGCTGGTGCAAAGGATATAGAATTTATTGTCTCGTATGATCCAGAGACGTTTCCAAGATATGTAAATACGGATCCGGAGAGACTGCAACAAGTGATAATGAATCTTTTGTCTAACGCGTAAGCAGTTTGCCGATTATTTTTGTGCTTGATGTTTTATAAGAAACCCAAGTCTTCTGACATTTCAATTCATCCAGAATCAAATTCACAGATAGTGGTGAAATTGTAGTAAAGTTGTCAATAAAAAACGACGACGATGCTGTTGCTGCTGAAGCGGACAATAATAGTTACCTGTATGTAGAAGTATCGGACACTGGCGTCGGGTTGGTCTCATGCTTTTTTTTTCTCTTTGAAATTGAGGTAAAAAACATTGCTATTTTTATCGGTATGACTCATATTCATTCCAACCCACTTTAGCATCGATCCTGCATCTATTCAACATATTTGGGAGAGCTTTTCGCAAGGAGATGCTTCAATGACTCGTGGTCGAGATGGATCTGGCCTGGGTCTTTCGATATGCAGAAGTCTGGTTGACCTAAACGGTAGTAAATGCGGAGTTGATAGCGAACTTGGCAAAGGAAGTAAATTCTGGTTCACTTGGAAGATTGATTATTTAACCATGTCGCCGATACCCACGACATTGTTTCCCAAAGCCGACTCGCAAGATCAGTCGAATCGTTCGGGATTTAAAGACTTTTTATTAGCAAAGCCCATGTGTGTGTTCGTTATTGATCCTATAGAGATCGCAAGAACATCTTATGCGGCATTAATACGCGGGTGTGTTAACAAAGTATATACGTACACAGACTGTAAAAGTGCAATTGAAGCGGCCAGAGAACTTAAAAAGTGTAACGAGCCTACATGTGAATTGGTATTTTTCAGTCTAAAAAATGATAATTCTGCGATCATTGAGGATGCGGCTAAAGAACTGAGAAATATTTGTGGAGAACAATTATCGATTGTACTAATGGTATTTTCGTCGATTGATGGATGCGCTCTTGCAAAGAGCGTGATCGAGAAAATTGGAGGAAACGTTGTTGCCATTTGTAAGCCAATATTGCAGAAGCGTATTATAGATTGTATTTCTAATTTCGATAAGTTTATGACCAAACTTGGTGAGACGAGTAATACGGAAATCGAAAATAATAGTTTGTCGATTTATAGTAGATTTTATAACCACAATCGGCCTACAGTTACGACAAAGGATACAGAGGGACCGGCCATAATTAGAGGTGTTAGACAATCTTTGAGTGACTCCAAGACTGAAGGGGTCAGCGCTGGACTTGTCCCAAAGAAGAGATCTGCTTCTAGCAAATTGAGAGATCAGTCTAACAATGAGGAAAGGGCAACGAGTAAAATTGCAAAAACGTCCAAATGTATTCTCTGCGTGGTAATAAATTTGTTCTATATTTCGACATTGTCTAGCTTTGAATTTCCATTAATCACGCAACTGTTGTTTTATGTAAATTTAGGATGATAATCCCATCACTCAAAAAGTATGCTGTTGCTCAAATAATCTCTGACATTTTCACAAAAGCTTGATCTGATTTATATGTTACTCTTTAATAGCTTGTCAAATCTCTACTAGATAAATTGGGTTATCGTTATATGGGAGCAGCAGACGGAAAGGAAGCTATTGAATTAGTGCGAGCGCAGTACGAGACGAGTGTGTCTTCTCGTTCAAATGTGGAAATTTCATTGATTTTAATGGACTGTGCAATGGTACGTATCAGCCCTTTATAAAATTAAAGAGCACTTTTTATAATCGTTGATTATTTATTCGCGCCTTGTCGACTTGTGCTGAATCTTTTCTAAACTCTAGCCTGGTATGTCGGGTTTCGAGACAACTCGAGCAATCAGGTCCTTGGGTCCGGAGCTTCAAGACCTCCCAATTATTGCATTGACTGCATCCGCCCTAGAAGAGACTCGCGAACAGTGCTTGCAAGCAGGCATGAATGATTATCTAAGCAAGCCACTCTTGCTACAGAATTTGAATGACAAGCTGATTACGTGGTTGGGTGAGGCTGGTCGGTGGGGATGTAATTAACTATTTGTGGGGAATAATTGATAAGAGAAAAAGGATTGTACGCTCCTTTTTCTTTGAGCATACCGAAATGAGCACCTTTAGCGTTCAATCGTAGGTGCAACTAATAAAGGAACGCAAAACTCCAAGCACAACGAATATGTTTATTTCTCCAGACCCAACATTACATTACTCCAAATTTTTAATAATTACATCAAGTAGTTTCTGTTGCAGATGCCCTGGTGATTGCATATTGTAACATATCAATAGTAGGCATTACTACTATTTCCTGCATGATCTCTGAAGGCTCCATCAAGCAATGCCCGGAGGAAGATTCACCGAGCGCCATTTTTCACGGACTAATTCTTCTGCTTTAGCCACCAGGCGTTGGCAAAATTGATAGTGGCCCCAGCAGAGCATTTTGCGAACGGTTTTTCGTGTTATCCTTCTTGTTTTTCGATTTACTATGTTCGACGCCTCAAAAGGGGAGACGATAATGGCATCGAATGAGCAAAATATCGCAATGGTCAAAGAGTTGGGGAATAATGTCTTTAAATATGTTTATGGTATGGTTGTTGGTATTTGAATGGCGGAGCATAAAAGATGCAAATCTTACATGGAGCCTGCATGCAATCTCATGCGCAATCTCATATGGATGCATTGAATGTAGCTATTGTCTACGAAAACGGTTCTGAAGCTTTCGACTACGAATATACAACTCTCTCGGCAATACCCAGGCAAATCGTTAATTGGTCACATTTGCTGCACACGTATGATCAATATCTCACGAGTAAAATAAGTTCATACGTAGACACTAGGCAATTCCATGCAATTCGAATTTTTTTGATACGTTCCGTTGTCTTTGTAAATATATTAAAATTGATATTAATTATATTATTTTACATTAAATTCCGATTATAACATTGTAAAATACATCCTAATTTTTCTATTAATTAAAATTACTACGATAATAAAACAACCATCCCCACAGAAATCAAAATGCCTAGCAACAAGTTAATCATCTGCGCAAGATGATTCTGCCCTCCACTCGTCTGCGAAAGACCTCCACTTGTATCTCCTGAACCCTTTCTAATTCGGATAACCTCTCCAGTTGCATCGGACGATACAAACATTACTCCTTTCCTGAACACGGCGTTTACTGGACGCATGCATTTTAAGTTTGCCTTCCCTGCACATTTCGTTGCAGCATCCGTTTGTCCAAACACATCTTGAGTATCTCCAGTCGGCATCGGATTGCTCGTATTTTGTGTGAAAGGAATGCGAATGACTTTGTAACCAGTAGGTACGTTTCTATCCCACGATCCATGGAATGCAACGAATGCGTCTCCCTTCATAGAACAATCAAAACTTTGTGTTGCATTGCAATTATCTCCGTCATAGAACGTAATCCCAAGCGGGGCAGAATGTCCCGGAAGGGCTAACACTGGAGGACGGTTATTGGATACGTTTGCACACCAAGCATCAGTATGTATTCCGTCGTTCATAAAATCAGGCCATGCCCACTGAGATCCTCTTCCTTTCCCCAAACCTCCTGGAATATTATATTCCGTCCAACAAAATGGATATCCGTAAAATGTTCCATCTGGCCCATCAAAGAGATTTAATTCCTCGGCAGGATTCTCCTCATGTATGTCGCCACCAAGATCTGCGCGCGCCAAGTTATCCGCACCATTTTCTACTCCCCAAAGTCTCCCGTAAAAATCAAACGTGAGTCCTACTTCGTTCCTCAATCCATCTGCAAACACCTTGGCTGTTAAAAAGTCGTATCCACCAGCAGGAATTGTTTGAATATCAACTACACGGATTCGCGAACGACTTGAATCGGCATCGACGTTCTGATCGGATCCTACGCTAATATACAAATTAGTATCTTTAAGAGCCAAAGTTCGTGTACGATGTCCTTGTGGTGCTCCACCATGTCCATTTGCATTCATGCTGTGTACAATTATTTCTGGAGTTGTCATGTTGGCCACTTGCGTTCTTTGTGCAGCTTCGTATTTCCATCGATACACGGTAGTATCCGAAGATGCATAGAGATAACCTTGATAAAAGGCCATTCCGTGAGATAAATCCAGATTGGCTTGCACAATGACAGATTGTTGAACGACTCCTGAAGCATCTTCCCATAATGCCATTATTTGCCCAGCCTTATTGTCTCTTGCAAGGACGAGAATATCACCAGCCGGGTCAACAAGTAATGTTCGTGCGCCCGCAAGACCGTTCGCATACAGTTCAGGAGTATAGCCGTCCCAAGCAAAGCCATCTGGATACGGTACAGGGGCTACAGTGTAAAGCGTGAGGAAAAGGAGAAATAAGACAAGATCTGGCAGCATCATTTTTTCCCGGTGAATCGACAATTATAGGACCTGACAAATATATGTATATACCGGCAAACCCTTGTATCATGTCGTACTGCAAAATGTCTATGATGAATGCCTTACTTGTATTTGTTTGGCGTCAAAATACGTAATCGATATACACCATGTGTAACGAGATTCATCACGATTACCTTCTGGTCAATGCATACCCGTTCATTAGCGTTCAATGTGCTACCTATTACCGATACCAACGTAATAATCTGGTACATCATAGATAATCGCAAGACTTTGTCTGCTACTTCATGTTGCTTTCAATGTTATTGGTGAGGGAAAGGAATGCTTTCCAATTAAGTGACTGCTGCATAGATCTACCATGCAAAGCAACCAGTTGCTCCTTCAAACCAAGAGTCAGAACATGGCCGGCCTGAAAAAGTCTCAGTTCCGCCCTCACAAAAATAAATGCCGTGTGAATCTGTAACATCGTACAATGGACTTGTGATTACCTGCCAGGTTGCACAATCTGGCAAGAAAATTCCCGATGGAAATATTAATATGGGGGTTGAATATCAGTAGTGTTACAAAGATCGGGTCCCAATCTAACAAAAGGTTTTTTTGCCGATCAATAGTAAACAGTTTAATACATGTTATAAAATGGAGCCTAAGCTCCATTATAATTAGTTTATGAAGTGTTAAAACCGTCTATTATAATTCTGGATTGTTATATTTTGTATTATGCTTGAACGTTAAAATTAAAATCGGGGGTTTTTTTTCTGTTTGTTTGTTGAATTTGTGATTATGTGATTGGTGGTATTACCACTACTGCGATATCATATTGGTTACTTTATTAGGGAAGAAAAAGTTTGAGCAATTAATATTGTGCGATCCTTCCGTTTCATTCACAGTGTGAGTGCTATCAACTGTACAGGATGAAACAGCAGTGTTTGGTTACTTTTATTAATTTTGTAAGAACAGACTTTTTGGTCTTGTCTGCCGTTGGGTTTTTTTGCTCGAAGACGCTTCGAAAGTAGCAATCTTTTTCCTTGTTGGCGTCAGCAATCTGGTCTTCTATATTTCATGGGCAAATTATTTTAGAAGTAAATACCTGTTGTATAAGCGAATACTTTTTTGCCTTTCTATGGTATTATATCGAAAGCTAATTTCCACATTTGTGTGCTACTCAAATACGGCGCAACTATGATATCTTCGGTAATATTCGGGTGTTAATGGTTCTATATCTACAAGTAAATGTACCGCATTTAGTTTGGAAAATTTGCGCTGCTAGAGGACGACGCTATAGGTGTCGTAGTACGATGCAAGATAAGATAAAAGAATACCTCCATAGTATACATTCTATTAAGAAAATTCGCTGACCTAATAAACGAACCTCCACAAATCGAAGACCTCAACTATTTAAAGAATTGTTACCAAACAATCTTGAACCTTAACTCTTGATTCAAACACTGATAGTGCTGTTATCTATGAAACATGTTACAGCAGAGAATATGTAAACCTAAAAATTCGGTTCAACTTAAACACCAACAATAGAGGACATTGTTCAGCGATTCAAGAGCCACCCGAGTATGAGCCATTTGAAGAACCACTTCCAAATATATCTCTAATGGTACAAAATGGTATTGCGTAATTTACATCAGAGTATTGAGTTTTTGAGGTCTTTATTAGGTACGTATCGGAGTATTGATTGTTAGTACTAATTAATTGTCAAGTAACTCAGCATACCCCCAGTAGCAATTTTGTTGACGCCCGTCGACTTTATCTTATCGAATTGGACTATGTACCTCAGAATGAGTTCACATGTTGGTAGATACTAGCAAAATTAAAATAATCGAAAACTTCCAGTAATAATTTCGAAATAGCTTTGCCTTTTGAACAAATTCTTCGTTGATTAGTTCCATTTACAGAAACAGACTATCTCTGAAATTGATGCAATTTTTTTGGATAAATTATTTAAATTTTAGATAGTAGCGGGGTTTGTTGTTTCTTTCGTTTGTGTGTGGGTGTGTGTGGGTGTTAGAATAAAAGCGTTCAGTAGCTTAAAACAATGGCTTAATAGCGAAGTTCGGATCCTGGACTTTTTATGTCAAACTGAGAGTAATACTCTTTATCCATACTGTCATCATCTATTATCCAAATCATTGTTTTCTAACCAGTCGAAAGAAGAAGAAATTGAGATTTGATCAGCATCAAGTTTATTCGTTTAAAACGTTATTAGAGATGCTAATGTCATTACATCTCAATCATATTATTATTCCCTTCGGGACTGCTTTGCAATAAATCTATCTGCAATAATCGGACATATTAGAACCACACTTACCCTTAAGCTAAATTTTTTATCCATGATTGCCAGTGAAGATCGAGCGATCCCTCATACTAAATAATTTGTGAATGAACTGAGGTGTAGAAAAAAGCAGAGTTGGCACGGTTAAAGCAGATCCTTCGGATAGCAATTCAAATTCTTCCACATCTGGTTCGGGATCAGAAGATAAGCATATATATATAACTGTGGCTGTTATACATCCGAAGCGATGTCGCAAAGTAAAAAAGAAAAATTAATTATAACCGCGAAATCACATCACGTTATAATGGGCCTCAGGGGAGCGATGTCATGTGTTTTAAATCCGCGAATCAGAGATCAGCATAGAAGTATTTCGGAGAAATGACAGTCTCGTGGAGTGGGGTATATAGTATCCGTTGCTCTGTTACAGTGGCATGGTTATCGAGATTTTCTTCTTCCTCGTCCCCACATTATGAACACGACACTCATATGTAGAACTCAAGTTTATATGCGATCGCACGAAATTTCTATTATTAGCGCAATGACAAATATCAAATGCTTTATTACAAAGTGACCCTATAAATGTTACAACTTTATTGCAAGAGAAACTGATGAATCTTGGCCAATGCTGTAAGCACTGCCCGTCTCCCATCTGGTTGTGCAAGGTCGAAACCACTCCTCAAACCATTTTGCCCAGGCCATCGTCGAATTACAACTACCTGTTTTTTTGGCAAACCCCTACCAAGTTCCTGCAAATATGCTTTAGGAATCTCTGCCTTATAAAATGTAACATAAGTTGAAATGATACGAACAGCGAATAAATTCTAATCCGTAACGTTCTCCCTTGTATTTTCATCGGCCACAGCAAGTATTTCAGCAAGTATTTGTGCTTCCCCAAAATCAGTCGATGCTTTAATGTTTTTTAAATATTTATCCTGTTTGGAAAAGATTTTTGAGTCCAAAAAAATATGGGTCCTAAGAATCCTAACACACAAACCTCGACAATCGTCATAACAACATTTTTCTATTATAAATTCAGCTACTGCTGTGACATTTATATCACTAACAGATAGTTTGTAGCTTTCTTTGAGTCTAGGTTTGGATGTGATGCAGACTTCAGAAGTCATTAGAGCACACAATAAAGACATTTTTTAGTATTACTCACTTAACACCCAATGGCCAATTATCGAAGTCAATAGCGCGATATAGTAGATGGGCTACTAATGAGTCGGTCTTAGATTCCTCTGTTCCTATGTCGAGGCCTGCATTTATGGCAACTTTGTGAACTTTGTGAATAAATCCTTTGGCGTGTCCATCCGAAATTCTGATCTCGCCAACATCGAAGGTAGAACTTCCGAGAATAGCACGACCGATGTCTGGGAGAGTGTATGTATCTGGAAAGTTTGTGGCTAGACAATATTTAGACTATAAGTATAGGTTCGCGAAAAGGATTGTTGACACAACTGAGTTCTTACCTCTAGCATTGGGTATGACTTCGTTTTCGTCAACAGCCGGTATGAAGGTCGCATTCAGCGCCTCCATATCTTCTCTTGCAAATTTAGAAGCTGAAGGAGGAAGATCATTTAGGCCATAGCTGGAACGGGAACTGGAACTAGAACCGCTAAGGTCTGCAAAAAACGAGTCCTGTTTGGCAAGGCGCTCAGGTTGTTGACGAGAGGCAGAAGAGCTCGCACTTTCGGTTTCAACGTTTTTTTGTTTTTTTTGAAGTTTTTTGTCCAGTCTTGTTTGAAGTTTTTTGTCTTTTTTGTTTCTGTTTCCGGCTTTTTAAAGACATCAGTAACACAGGACAACAAAAAAAAAGCTATGTGATAAGAAAAATTTTTCATAAAGACACGCATCGCGAGTTAATCAATCAGATTTATAGCAGTTCACACGATTACATCATGTCTATCGCGAGGGACTTTTATTGTATAAATACAAGGCAAATAAAATTAATCACGTGGAAAGATCGTCCGTTTTCCGCCTCCGAAACGGCCTCGTAGAGTCGGCAATTTCTGGAAATGATTTACGGATCAGCAGCGGAATTTTGGGGGCCGCTGTGTGAGTTTGGTTAGAGTACGTATAAAATCTGATGCACCTGCTGAAGATTATTCATATATAATGCAATGTCGTGATATAAAGCCAAGATACAAAATTTTAAAAGAATTATTGGATAAATATAAAACATCATCAAAACGTATTTATCAAATTTGGAGAGGAGAAGAGGCTAATAGAGTTCTCTGGGATCAACCTATACCTTATTCATATAATACACAAAGTGCACAAATACAGTCTAATATATCCAGCCATGAAGTGACTACCTCTGGCAATAATTCATCTAGTATAAATGATGCAATTCACTCTGAAGTTTCATCAGATAAATCAGCAGAGATGGCACGACCAAAGATTCAAAGTTCTACTTCCTTATGTGCAGTAAAAAAAAAGTATCTCTTCTGATAAGTTTGGTATAAAGGTCCTAGACCAATACGGCCACTTCCTAAAAATCGGCAAAAAGTTTTTACCTGGGGTGGGTTTTGTCGTGCCGACTCCTGCGGGAGAACAGAAAGTAATCGACACTTGGAAATTAACGGAGCGTGGCGCCTCCTATTCAAGTTAAATGTCTAAAGGTACCGTTAGTGACCTTGTCAATACCAAGGCTTTTCACTTACGGGCTTTTTCACCGTAGAATGACGCTTTATCCTAGATATAGAATCGCTCTCGAGTGTATCGGCGGTTATTATCAAGGGATTAATCCGATAATCTCCCGTTTGGGGTACAATGGTTTATCACTTAGATCGAAAAGCTAACGATTAAATATCCTAATTCGCCACTCAGATAATTGCGGGACAAGAGGCAATTATCCTTTGTTGATATAATGGTTTCTCAGATATATCAACTAATTTAGAGAATAGGGTCAATAATATATGTTCAGAGTAAATGCGATACTCATTATTAACAATAAGATATGAATTATAAGGAATATATGGATCTTAATTCACTTAGCGAAACACGAAACATAACACACCGACTCTAGCTGAAACTCCTACTGCTTACATATCTTTTGGTCGGTCTAATTGAGCTATTTTTAGTCGCTGTTTCTAATATTCTATTACTACTCTCCAGTATACGATTTATTTGCGTTTGCACCGGTGCTGTACAACCGTACCATAAATTCCCGTACTAGTACTGCTGCACCCTGAATCCTTTGTACCACTGTCGATTCCGCAGCTGCGCTAGTGTAACTGCTGATTGAAATGTTGCTGCGGCATCGTTGGAGGAACGCATCATGGATGCAAGGTTTTACACAGAAATTTTGGAGCCAGGTAGCCAAGGAGTTTTTAAAGGAAAACTTCCCTGAGGTTATGGACTGGCCTTCTAATAGTCCAGACCTTAATCCTATTGAAAATCTGTGGGGAATTGTTAAACATCGTGTTGAAAAACGTATGCCAAGTAATATTTCTGAGCTGGAGCAATATATGGTGGAGGAGTGGGAAAATATTCCTAATGAATTTTTGACCAACCTTATTTCGTCAATGCGTGACCGTTGTCAGCAAGTAATAGACAATAATGGGAACAAATCAATTATTAATAAAATATGTTTTTTATACTGGTAAAAACCTTGCTTTCTAGCTCTCAAACAAGCCATTCCATGTTAAAATTGAAGCAGTTTCTATGAAGTTATTGTAAAAAAAGCAGAGGCCAATTTTTTTCTTAACACACTGTATCTCAGTATAAATTGTATCCTAATCGATATATCCCCAAATTCTCAGAGCCCAATTTCCCATATCATATAGAAATATACATACCCGTCGTTTCGCATTTCTGGCATCAGCACAAACGCCACTGGTTAACTTAGAATTTATTGGTTCTTTAGAAAGATTCTACGATGATACCTTCTGCTTCGCATTTTGGGTTTCGCTAGATATATAAGCAGTTATCCCATCGTCAAATTCTCATGTTGTAAATGTTGTAAATGTTGTTTAGCTTGTTCATATTATTGTAATTCCCACTCGAATTTTTACTTTTTTTCATCGTTAATATATTAATTAATTAACCGGACACTATAAACGGCTCACTCAAGCCGTAAACAGCTCATTTAAGTTGTATAAATTATCCGTCGATTTAGTACTTTTAATAGAGGAACGAGAGTTGATAATTATTTATTAAAACGAAATTGTTTAATTAGTTTGAGACAAGTGACGGAACCCGACTAGTCGAAAACCCAAATCAAAGTTAGCCCTGTTTAAATTATTAAATAGAATTTTATTCTCCTTCAGGCGCGCCATTTAATTATAAAATAGGTCACTTGGAAGCTAATCTGGTAATAATCCCCGGTCCCTACGCGAAAGATTAATCGCTCTCCCAAACCAAAACCATCCGACCGCAACAATATTAAAATTTGAGATATCATTATTATGTGTAATTTTGCCCAGGCAGTGTATATACATATTAAATAATGGTTATAATATTGTTTATGATATTAGATATAGTAATAACATTAATAGTATACAGTATCGTAAAAAGACTAGTTATTATTATGAAGGTAAAGTAGAAGAGATTCTAGAGATTGTGGATATAGAGGGCCAAGAGAGGAGTTTAATGAAAGAGGAAATGAGTTCTGAGGAAGAAGGAGGAGAGGCAGAGCCAATAAAGTGGAGGTATAAGAAGTCCAAATGGTCCAGAGAACAGCAGATTGGATAAGGCAACCCATTTGTTTGATGGAAGGAGAGTGGTTAGTAGATGAATATAGGGATAAAGGGGATGAATAAGGTAAAATAAAATGAGAAAAGAGGAAAGATAGCCTCCCACTCAAAATAAATCCTATACAAATGCTAACCGCGCATCTGATTATATTATGTCTATGCGATTGAAGAAGAAGAAATGGAGATTGACTGGTTGATAATAGAAATAGAAACCGATGATTCAAAAATGGGAGCCATGATAATGAGTGAAGGCTATTGTCGAGTCAACAATCGCGGAAAAGCGATCGATCGTCAAAACTTCTTGGGATTTAACTTCTCCAATTTTAGTTAAATATAGTAAAAGTTAGTGACCTTTAAACTAGAGTTTTACTACTCACGACATTAACCCTGGACGGTTATTCGCCCTCAAGTTAATCTTCTGTTCGCTACCGGTGGGATTAAATCGGTAGTCTACAGGTTGGGGTATACGTGTATCTATTCAAACGTACATCTCGTCATAAGCGAATAACAATCGTAATGCTTACGAGAATATCCACAAGACAAGAAGCGACTATTCCTAATACATATAGGGATTAGCGGTTCACAATACCGATAATTACCAGAATTATTTATAGATTGTGCAATCTTGACGTTCACTATATTCCGCTTCATCTTTCCAATTTTATTGGTATCATTCGACCGGTTTATCAGCATATTATTCCGGAATGGACAGAAGCAAACGAGTTAATATGTACCTCGCTAAGCAATACACGTCTATTGAGAGCTAGTGTACTTGGTAATAGTAAGCCATATGATTTGTGCATCTTATTGATGAACGTCAAAACTGAAGACGTTGAATTTAGTTATTATTATACAGAAATTGAGATTCCTTATTTCACCTCTTCTTTACTTTTGTTGCTTGGAAATAAGTCTTCCACTATTGAATTTATTGATTATATAAATTATTAAAGATTGTCCCATCCTGAAATGGGTCGTAACAATAATAAGTTTATCGCAAACGACTTAAATACAACTAAGTTTAGTCGATGAGTTACAACTATGCCACTAAATCAAGCGATTATCAGCTACATTAGCTAATTTTCCAGCCGCACCAGCAAATTTCATAAGATTCAGTGAATTTCTTTGGTTTGATTGAGACGACCTACCCAAATTTGAGCTCAATATGGTCTGCAGCCCGCAGAACAACATTCACTAGTTGAGATAGCAGATAGACATTGTCGATGTGAATTCATTTCAACTAAAAAACTATCACTTCAATAAGGCATAATATATACAATTTGAGGTAGCGAGTTCCCATCAAACACAGGACGAATGATAAAGGATTCATTCTCCTCGTCTCAATTATCGTTCTATCCAGCATGCAAAAGCACCTTGTCAAATAAAGTAGATAGCCAGACTGTATTTTAAAATATTTACAGTACAGTAGAGTACAAGACACATCATCAAGATGAAGAAGGTTGAAATATCATATATAAACAACAATTCGTCAACCATAGAAAAAAGTGCATAGGTTCTATTGCGAGCTTCATCGCCACTATTTTTGAGGCAGCTCATCAATATGCCCCTATTTGCAAATTGTGTAAGGCTATGTACAGGAAAGGATCATGTTACAAACATAACAAGTATAAATAATAGATTAAGTCTGATTTTCATAATATTCCATGTGCATATGCAGAAAGGACAGCTTGTAGCAAAGCCTTCCATATGAATATCATAACGAAGCAGAGGAAAAAAGTCAAATCATATCAGAAGTATCGTACGCATGGCCATGCCTCATATGTCACACTACTACTTCCTCGTTCGGGTTCCCATATATTTGTTGCATAAATGTGGCATCGTCTGTCAATGGCAAACTTAGACTACCGACAGTCTCAATGCCAAAAATCGCCGGGCTTGACTGACTCCATTGACCGGTAATACTTGCTCCATCATTGGATTTGAGGCCAACATCAGCAACTGATTGTTTAGAATTTTTGATGTCAAACCCGTTATTCCATACATTGCGTTCTTTAGCAAAAGACCAAAGCGCCGAATCTAAGCTGAACCCACGCTCCAAATGAGGCGCATCATGTACAACTTGATCGTTTGATTGACTAATCGCTCCGAACGCTGGAACGTTGAAAGGCAACGTCTGACTACAAGACGAATTCTGCAAATCACTGACATAGTTCGTCGTTCCACCTGCTTGAAATTCTTCAAAAATGTAACGATTCACTGGTTCGGAAAACCGTCTTTTTGTCTGTAAGTAGATTGCGTTAAAAATCAAATTACTCTCGTTGAGAATTTTACAACCAATATGACTACTTACCTGTACTGCAGGCATTGCCAAGAACTGATGTGCATTTGCGTCGTTATAGAGAGTCTCGTCTTCAATAATCGTAGTTAGCTGTTGCTTTTCCTCAGGAGTATTGACTAATTTCATGTTCAAGAGCGAGGCCATTAACTCGGGAGGGCAAGAATTTCGGCGAGAGAGAGAAAAGCCCGATGGCTGTAAACAGTCGGCTGGATCAGCAGCTGATGCAGGATATTTGTCACTAATGACGGAGCTCACAGACGGACTGTATTGCCGATAGTCGGTGAAATATTCGGGGATAGAAACTGCAGACTGAGGAGTCCCTAATGGAATAAAATCATTTATCGAATCGTACATATTCGATACAAATCCTGCTGGTTGCCCGGATTGATCAAGAGAAATATTATCTTGCATCCATTCTTGAACGGCATCCGCTTGTGGCTTCTGATAAAATTGTTGCAGCTGTCGTTGCTGCATCATAAGTTGATACTCTTCTTGTGTTTCAGGTATCTTAATAGGATCTATGGATGGCTTCGTTCGAGATACCTTTTCAGTTGTGCTTCTTTCACCCATTAGAATGTTGTTCGCCAGAAGACATGTTGATTGCTCGACATACAATCCCTCGCTGTCGGTTTCACTCAGGGAGGGAAATACTTCTTCGCAACAAGGTATGCCTTCCTCGCACTTTGTGCTAGGCTCATCATTATCACAGGTTACAGTTTCTTTGAGATGCTTTGCACAGTCATTTGTATGTTCAGTCGTTAAATATATTTCCTCCTCTATACCAAAGTCACCATCCTCTCCCTCGTTACTTTGACTATCCTCGGTAACCTTCACTTTCTTTGCTTTGGCTCGACGGTTTTGAAACCAGACCTGTACCCCACGTGGGGTCATATTTAATTTCTGGGCTAAAATTTGACGGACAGCGGCGTGGGGTTTAGGGTTTTCATTAAAGGCTCTCTCGAGAACTTTAAGTTGATACCGAGACGTGCGACGCCTATGCTTAACTTCGAAGGGATTATAAAATGTGGGTTTGAAGTCACCGTGAGGTGATTGAGGAAAAGCGTCAAACATTTGTGGAGCAGGATGAGACTGCGCTTCCAGTGCCGGAGACGGGGGTGATGAGAGTGAAGTAGTTTCAGATATTTCCTTGTCGTTCTTTTGGTTCATTTTCCTTTGTTTGCTTTCGTTTTTCTGTTGATAAGAAGGGATTATGCAGTGTTATCACAAAGGTATTGTTCGGGTTGTCAATGTTAAAAGGAGATAGGCTTGTAACTGAAAAAGAGTGATTCAAGCTCTGTCTCGTGATAGAAGAGAGAGGGAAAAAACGAGAAGCCAAATGTTGCAAAACTTGGTATAAGCCACAAAGCAGCAGTGATTGGGTGATGGCGAGCAACCATTCCCGCTCTTTTTATTCTGTCCAATAAAATTGAAACGATTGACAACGCAAATGTGGAGGACTCGACAATTCTGGCAGAATAGCGTGTGCCCTGAATAGGAAGGAACACCAGTGGCTCAGAAAGGTTGTTCTTCCGACTGGCGGTTATAATAAGTTCGGTTCTATAAATAGCCAAATTCCAATTTTAACTTAAAAATCTCATTTTCTTTTCTACAGGATTTACTAAGAAAAGGCGGTATAATAATAATATCAGAGAAAGATGGAGTGATTTTATATATTTGCGCCTGAGGGATTTTATAGTCAACAAATTAATTACTCGAGAATATGCTGGACTGAATACGCATTCATACACAAAGACAAATGACCATGTGAAGTTACGCATTTTACTGTAACTAGGTAGTCTACTAACTAACTTGAGCTGTCATATTGAGCGTGCTGCAACAAAACCGGACTAAGTGGACATAACATATTCCGGGATTCAAAACTTTGCTCCCCAAAAGTTGGATTAATGACCAATAGACGAGCTAATTACTTCTCTATTGACTTCCTACTTTGAAACAGATCAACAAAAAACGACAGACACATTAACCTGTATTAACGTTTATCCAAGGAAGAAGCAAATAAGTTGTAACTCTCATAGTTCGGACTACGACAATGTAATTATTGTCACGTTTGTCTTGCTGCAAGACGTATCTATGTTGTGTCTGTAATAAGACGGTACAAACATTTCCACACTCTTGCCAAAAGTATGATGGATACAAGATTTTACTAGTAAAAAATATGAAATATCAGTTTTTCAAGTCACCGGCACTCCATATTTTCTCAAATAAAATTAATTGAGAAGTATCAGCAATATTAAGATGTCAACGATTATCGTATACACGTTCGCTAAAAGTATAATAATATTGATTACGTAAGTGAAGCTGCAACAGTAATATCTTAGAATTGCTAAAACCACAATAATTTAGCTTTAAATTGGTATAAATTTTATGGCATTGTTTGAAAAACAAAAAAAGGAATGCCAGTAGACTTGAAAAAACTGGAGTTTAGCACTATCAAAAATACAATAATTATTGTCACGTGGCTTTAAAAATTATTCAAGGTACTGTCGGCAATGTATATACCGGAATCTCTTTATACCGGACGGACAGATTCTTGCGCACCGTTCGTTTCATATGAAAAGTCTTTGTTTATACCGGCGTCTCTTATAAAGTTTCCATATACCGGTTCCGGAAGGACACAGAGAACTATGCCAACCCGTCCGGTATAAACAGAGTTGACTGTACTCCATAGCAATTGGTTTTCTGTCTTGATTACTGAGGTAATAATAGTAATGGTAAGTGCTTTTGTTATCACCGCGTATAGTCAGTCGATGAAAGATTATACTGTAACATGTATCCGTGAGTCATATAAAATCGACCAGCTTTATATACGACTGTTGTATGAAACTGATTTTTCCTTACATGTTATAATCAGCCTCAATTGAAAAATAATAAATAATCGGATAATAAATAATATTATCCTTAATTCATTACAATTAGCATGTAGCATATTAATATAGGTTATATCGTTTAATAAAGCATCATCAGTTGCGTACAGTTCTCCATCAATAAAAGTGCGTTTTAGCGGTGCTCAGCAATTTAACCTACAAAAAGATTTTCATACATGTTTACATTAATCGATTATTTTTCTCACTTCGACGTGAATTTTCTCTTTGACAGCAATGCGGCAACAATAATTGTATAAGAAACAATTTAAGATTGCATAAGTTATTAAAGACCATGTCAGGTTACATCTTGTTCTGTGGCTCTCCGAGCCGTGTGTTCGGAGTTGCATTTTTGTATTATGCTAAAGCGGTATTTTATTGAACATTCCTGTTCCATTAATGTGTTGTAACACTAAGTCGAGGTCGTCGCTATAAGCATTCAAAGTTTTCAAAGCGGTTGGATTATTAACTACTATGATTATGTACAGAAGAAGGTAATTATGGCCAAGCTATATAAATATAGTACTGCAAATTTACCAATTTATCAAAACAAAAATAATGTATCAAGTATAACGCGATACCTAATTAGCTGACTTTGAAATTTAGCTCGTTGCTCAGCCTTGACCTTCTCTTCGATCGTTGGCTGTTCTTGAGCTTTCTGGCTCACGTCGTTAATGCAGTATTGTTAAAAATAGTTCTGATGTATGAAAACCGGTTGATTGCAATCCTTAATATTAATGGCTTGGACAATCACAAATCTGAACAATTAATTTTGTTAATTTAAATTATTGTTTCTTGAACACCGTTCGCCGTAATACTTAGAGCAATTATATTAAATGATCAGAATTGTATATTATCAAGATGTTTGTTGGAATAGGAACATAAGAACATATCGAGAATGAGATGTATTCTACGCGTACTCCTATTTATGACAAATCATCGTCACACACTTAATATGTCTAAATTAATAATATTTGTTATCCTTTTTTCTTTTATACAGTGTGTTGCGAAAAAAATGGCGCACAAATAAACTTGTATATCTCAACAATTACCCAACTGAGACAAATGAAAGTGGACTTATTTTAAAGCTTATAAACTACTTTATTAAGTATAAAAATTTTAATACGAAATTCTATCCCCATTTTTTTGTAACACTAGTTCACAACGATTTTTCATAGATCCGATTAAATTTGTACATCCCGAGGAATTTTATCCCACTCTTCTACCATAAATTCCTTTAACTCACCAATATCTTTAGGCATTCTTTTTTCCACATTGATTTTAACAATCTGCCACATATTCTCGATGGGATTCAGATCAGGGCTGTTAGATGGCCACTCTATTACATGAATGTTGTTTTGAGATAAAAAATCCTTCGCAACACGTAAAGCGTGCTTAGGATTATTATCTTGTTGCAGACACCATCTTCTATCGTACAACTGTTGGCCAAACGGAAGAAGCTGGGTTTGCAAAATATTTACATAAAAGGGACCATCAATAATGTCTGTAAAGCAAAATAAGGACGTTTTGCTGTTCATCGAAATTCCACCCCAAGCCATTACTTTGTGTAACCTTGGGCGAACGAGAATAGTTCGAAGGGGAATCTTTGTATTTTGGTGTATTTCTTTGGCAGAATAAATTACATTTAGCCAATAATGTAAAATTGTTTGACGCTGTGCTTCGAGCTTTGTGTTGACCATGTTTACAAGGTTCAAGTGAGAAACTAATCAAGGAGAAGGGCGTTTTATTTTTGCAAATGTAATTAATGACAAGTAAATAAACTTATATAATATAGAAGTCATGTAAACAAACGCGTTTTTCTTTTGTTATTCAAAAAACTAATCTTTCAATTTACGCGCCATTTTTTTCGCAACACACTGTACGTACCATGTAAAGCACGATAATTACGTATCGTCGTGAAATTTATAGTGGCAGGATCTATGTTACACTGTTTTCATAGTGTAATATAGAAGTTGTCATAATTAAAACGAAATTTGGGCCTTTAACAAAAAGCCTAAAAAATTGTCCCCAAAATTTTTTAAATTTTCATACTAAAATAGGGAAAAAAGTCGATTTAATCTGATGTCGTTTTAATCTGTCACAATAATTTTTTTTCCGAAATATACAATCAATTATCTTCAAGACGATACGCAATTATCGTGTCTTACACAGTGCATATAGACAATAGAAATTTCGAAACAAAAAAAGATTTCTCAAGGAGTAAATCATCGACAGTTGGTGCTTCTAATCGTATGAATATCTGATTTCAATGTAAAATTGCAATTTAGTACATAATAAGATGTGTTATTATCTCAAATAAAAATTTTTATTGACATCATATGTGATGGCATTTCTACACAACTCCAACAAAATATAAGTCTGCTGTGAGTTTGTCATTCGTTATCGGAATTCTCATAGTACGGTAATTTTAATGACGTGAACATAATTCTCAGAGCAATTAAAATTTATTACATGTAGAAAAAAACTTTGTTATTTTGTTCTCAACCACAACTATATAAAGCGCAGGTAGAAGAGAATACAAAAAGTAGAAAACAAGGTTGCAGAGGAATTACTTCAGCGGCTATTGAGTAGAATTTTTCTTATTTCGATATGATTTATAAAGCTTTACACTACGAGCTTGTGTTTGGCCTGTCTACCCATTTCTTTATTATTCTTATGTTCAGTGACGTCTTAATATGTTGACTATGCCAACTTAATCTGAAATAAAGTAACTAACAATACGCAAATATTAAGCGAGATAATTGATGGCTACAGTGAAGAATTAACCCTATCAATTAGAGTTTTTTTTTTCGTTTAATTCGAAGAGATACTTTTAGCAACTATTTTATAAACCACTAGAGTTTTTTTATCAGATCAGGTGAACGAAAACAAACTAAGTTCAGAAACGGATAGAGTTTAGCTTATAGCAGACTCATGATACAGTAGCAGACTTGTATAACGTTGGGAATTACCTGATCATATAGAAGTTAAATAAGATTACGAAAATTTATCGTCAAATTCAACCTAACACAACTTTGAAAAGTGTTCGTTTTAAAGTAACCAACTAAAAAGCTTCAAATATATATATATTATGTAGTGATTAAAACATAAAAATGTAAATTTGTACCAAGACTAAAACAAATACTACAGCCAACTGCCTTTCATTCGACCGCCTGCGTTCCGGAGTCATCGTTCGAATTAACGTACAGGTCGAATTAACGGCAGACGTACTTAAGGAAGAACAATCATATTAAAAAATCGGGTCGATCGAATTACTGGGAAAGTCGAATTATAGGGAATCGAATTATTGGTAATAGCTTAGCATGTACGTGTGGCTTGGAAATATAAGAAAAATCACAAGATGCATCTGTAAATCAAAAACTCAAAAACAGAAATTAGTATTAGTATTAGGGCGTTTCTGCCATCCCAATTATAATTACTATTACTTTACAAGAATCAATAACGCCATTAGACTGATATGATTGCTGAAATAATCCACAGTTTTATTTTTTATTTATTTCCCTAAATGTAATGGTCCAACAGCAAAATTAGCCAAGAAGCTTGAATTAGAGTTAGCAAAAAGCTAAAGGATTTGATTATTACAAATTATGATGCTGACTAACTGTTGAGCATAATAATAAAGAAACTTTTGGTAATAGCTGTAATGATGAGCGAGCTGAAACTAACAACTAACTTTGGGTCATCTCCATGATAAATGATAAATTCGGTAATATTTCAGGTCTATCAAAATCGATACACTAACACATGACCTACCACAAACGAACATTGCGCGCAGATTTATCAAACCTTGACCAAAGACAACTATTTCAAACAGCATGGCTCTTTCAAAGAGGATCATAAAGGTATATGTAGTAACCGAACTGTTGTCTAGGAATTTTTACTGGAGCGGGTTACCCAGCGGCAAGTGTCGTGTTTCTGTGCCAGAGTCGTGGGGGGCATCGGTAGACCCATATAGATATTAGCTAAACGCTGTTGCTGATTTTGGGTCATGAAAGGAAACGGAACGCTTGCTTCAAGAACCTGCACCCGGCATTAGTGCGACCCCTCACGAAGATAATTTACGTTACTTTGATGTTATTATCGCTGGACCTAGTCAATCCCCTTTTGAAGGTATGGAACAGTTTGATGTGATCGTTTAACGTTTCCTTTACTTTGTACCCTGACCCAGCCAGATCTACTTTTCCTTTATGCGACATAGGTGGTGTCTTTAATCTTGAACTCTTTCTTCCCGAAGATTACCCGATGGCCCCACCAAAAGTCAGATTTTTGACTAAGATATACCATCCTAACATCGATAAACTTGGTAGGATTTGCTTAGATATTCTCAAAGGTATAAAATTATTCTCTCTATCTTATATTTGTCTCGTCTTTATTATAAAATCATTCTCATTACTATATTTGTTGAGTTCTACAGATAAATGGTCTCCCGCATTGCAGATTCGCACCGTACTTCTCTCTATACAAGCTTTATTGTCTGCCCCAAATCCTGACGATCCGTTGGCGAATGATGTGGCCCAACATTGGAAAGAAAACGAACAAGCTGCCATTGCTACTGGTAAGGAAAACACTTAAACGTAGTTTTGATCGCATTTATTGTCTTACACCAGCCTTTAATTCCTATCAACATTATTCTTTACTCAGCTCGAGAATGGACTCGAAGTTACGCGCAAGGCTAAAATGATGAAACATAATTCTAGTTCGGCGTGATTTGCGAGAGTCTAGAAAGACTTTTTATTTAGACATTATTTATGGTTCTTCAACCAGTTTAAATTTACCAGTAGCTACATATATTGATTACAAATTGTCCTGATGTACAGATACTACACAGGATGACAAATAGACTGTTTGTTGTATTTGAGTTAGGTTGATAAATTGTTTTCAACAGGTTTCTGCAACAAAGAAAAGCGCATATTAGATTTTTTTTTCAAGTTATCAAGGCTAGATTGCTCAAGTTTACAAGTGGTTAACTAACCAGTTCACCCTGTTTTCCTCCCTCCCACTTGGCGTATTTCAGTCCTTGTTCGTCTCGCTTTTGTGCTATAAGACGTTGTTCTTCCTTTAATGCATTGCGGACAGTTCGAGCACATATTTGAACGTACTGTAGATAACTAAATGTGAAAAAACAAACCTGTGTATTAATTTGGTGACATAATGTGTGCAAACTTGACCGTTTGCTCAAACTACTATGATACTGATGAGATATTGCTCTAATACGCAATGAACGATCATTTATGAACCAACCTTATACCAGCTGCTTTCCAAGCGAACGACATGTTTATATTGGCGAGATTGATATGGAAGATGCAAAATAGTGCAGAAAACGATTACCATTATTTATGTTACACGTGGGATAAATTTGTGTGATGGAATTATGAAATTAATGTACCGTTTTATTAAGCCCCCGTTATAAATATTGGTATTAATTAATTCAAGAAGTCTCTGATTTTTATTATTATCGCCTAAGCGTGAACCCATCAACCCAAAAGATTGATTGATGTTACTTAACATCTTCGCTCGTTAATTGAACTAAAGGCAGAAAAACTACAGCGTTAAGAGTCTGGACCCCTGAAATGTGTATGTCACATGATATGGAGATGGTATCCAAAAATAGTAACAGTAATAGTAAAGCTTTTCGTTTATAAACATGTTAAAACCAAGATGTCTGAGCATTTACGCAACAAAATCCTCGTTCTTGGTCGCCGCGGTGTGGGAAAGCTTTCTCTTGTAAAAAGTAATTGCTTATTCAATGTCCAGAGATCCCTTTATTTTCATTTCCACCCAGTCTGACCAATTAATTTCCAGGAATTCTGGAATCAACTTCGCAAGAGTTTCGAGCTCATGAACTAGATAATCATTCTGGTCTAAAGGTTCCATGGAATATTGCAACAAGATATTACGTGGCGGACGTTCATTTTTGGATTGAGGAAACCGATGATGTTAATCAACAAATCCTCAATGAATATATGGACGAAGAGAACGGTATTGGGCGTGTAGTAGATGCAATAATCTTTGTCTTTCAAAAAGATAAGGTTGTCCTTATATGGATAATGCACACCTTCGAATGACAAGTCGTCTACACGCAAGTACTGATTTATGTTTCAAAATATACAGCCTACAAGTTTTGACGATATAAAGATGTTTCTGCCGTTTTCCCAGAAATATGAGCCTTCGATACTGCTTACTGTTGGTTCTGGCACTTCTGTGCTTGATCCTGAAGAGAACGTGTATAATTCTTGGTGTTTGAGTAATGGATTTGAGTTCATTGATTTGGAAGTAAGTCCATCAGTTTCTGATGGTAGGCATATGTTATTTGTCTACAGAATCATCGTCCATTACGAAGTAAGTTTCTGAGCATCAATATTATGCATGTGAATTACAATAGAGTCTGCTGGATTGATGCGGATACTTGAAGCCTTACAATCTCACGTTTGGGATGGATTTCAAAGAATACAACAGAATGAAATAAGAGACAACGAGGCGTATTTGGATTCTAACGCTGAGAGAGGTCGGTTTATAGCGAATGTTGATAGACTCAAGCGTTATGGTTGCGAGAATTTTTTTTTTTTAAAAAAAAAAAAAATGCTTCATCGCTACAGATTCAAGACGTTTTGTCCAAGATATGAATCCATTATTATTTAATCAGAATGTTGATGAAAACATCGAATTATTTGGAGATGGTAAGTCTGCTCAAACTTTCAGTCCTCTCGTGTGTTTGTAATTTTCAGTGGTTTATAATGCATTCTTTCAGTCCTTCCAACCGAAGCTGAGCTTGGCTTAATACGTGAGCAACTCTTTGGAGATCTTGATGATGATGATGGCTTGGACAGAGTCCTTACGCGGTTGCACAGTTTGAGAGGTATTTATTCGTTAACAATAAGATGGAATATATACCCTACCGTCTATTGATATCTATAATATATTCATAGAACGAGGGCAGTCTCTTCCTGATGATGAACGAAGAAGGTTAGCAGCAAGTGTAGCTTGGTCTTTTGGAATGCAGTTCGGTGGTTTGAGGTAACAGGTGACGACTGGCAACATAGCAAAATTGTTGTATAGTATTTTCATAATATTATTATCTCTTGTAATTATGCAATTTGCGTCGTCTATGGATGTGAAATAAACGCTCCGGTCATAGCACAATTACTTTTTTGGTTGGTATAGTGAAGCAAAACATCACTGACAAGTATACATGGTTTGATTATGTTGAGGGAACCTCCGACACGGTTTTTGGACCATTATATTATATCTATTACCTCGACCTATACAAGTATACCCAAACCTATAGGCTTCCGAATTAATCCCATCGGAAGGGAATAGTCGATTAACTCGAGGGCGAATAACTGTCTGCATTATTGGAACATCAATGTGCGCTCAGCTAAGAAATTCACATGGCCACAAATATTCCCATGCGTACAATTTACAACAATCTCAAAAAAATAGAACAAAATCATGGCAAGCTTAATCGCAAAAAAGGGAGTGGCCGACCAAAGAAAATATCACCAATAATCGCAAAGACAATTGGCCCGTCGATACGTCGAGATTCTAGCATTTCCCTGCAAACACTTGAAACCAAGTTATTGGATAAAGGCTATGTCTCGTGCACATCAATTTCAAGATACCTTTCGCATTTTGGTTATAACAAGAAACTACCAAAAGCTACCCCAATGTTAACTGAGGAACATAAACGAAGACGAGTAGAATGGGCACAAACTCATACAACTGGAATAAGACCGTTTTCACTGATGAAACAGCCTTTCAGCTTTTTCGTAATACAGTGGAACGGTTGTATAAAAATGAACGTCCTACTCGTCGAATACCGAAAGATCGTCAAAAAGTCTTTGCTTGGGGTGGCTTTCTGCAAAAGGTAAAACTGACCTTTTTTGCTTCTCAAGAATAATGGATGCAAAATTTTACGTCGAAATACTAGAGAATCATCTTCCAGATATTCGTACAATGATGGGAAAAGGTTGGCGGTTTCAGCAGACAACGATCCTAAACACACGAACCGTCTTGCTCAGTCGTTTCTTAGGGAGAATGTTCCTCAATTAATAGACTGGCCTGCGAACAGTCCAGGAGACTTAAATCCCATAGAAAATCTATGGCATTTAGTTAAAATAAATGTAGAAAAAAGAATGCCAAAAAAAATCGTGAGGAGTTGGCGCGGTCTATGGTTGAAGAATGGAATTCTATTCCGTTAATCAATCAATGAAACGAAGATGTGAGCTAATTATAGAAAGTAATGGTGAAAGAATACCCTATTAAATTTAAGTCAATAAAACCTCTGCTCATAAGCTATTAAATAAAGCATAAATGCTCTCTCCGTTGTGGCACAATGATCAATAATTCTTTTACCAAATATATGTTGTATATAATTTGTGTCGCTATATAAATCCCGGATTTATATATATAATTTGTGGCAGATCCCCCGAACGCAATTTATACTTGTTTTGTGACAATGTATGTTACATTTCTGTTGAGCTTTTCTACAACGGCATTGACTACTAAGACATGCACTTTGACACATACACTACATCAACGACGCTTTGCGTTTTTGCAGCTTCACTTAATGATAATCTTTGCAAGGTACAGTGGTGTGCAAAAAAAATGAACTTTCTTAAAATCACGTTAGTCTCACAAGTATTGCATCGATTAAAGTGCGTAATGCGTCATTTTAAAGCTGATAAGTAGTAGATTTATTACAAAAGTTTTAATATGATATTCGTTCACCATTTTTCTCAATAACCTCTCTACAGCGCTGAGGCATTGAATTTACGAGATTGATTATAAGACTATTTGGAATATTTCCCCACTCCTCCCCCAAAAAACGCTCTAATTCACTAAGATTTTTTGGCCTACGCAACTCCACATTCCTTTTAACAATTGCCCAAAGGTTTTCAATGGGATTTAGGTCTGGACTATTAGAAGGCCAA
>CAJVPI010000132.1:0-50491 GCA_910592345.1 Paraglomus brasilianum
CTGGAAAATTTAAGGAGTTATTATTATGTACGTTTAGATGATACAACCGGTAGGATACTTTTGCACGTTACTGTATATAAAGTAACGAAAAAATTATGAGGTATATATTAAACACTTGTCTGCGATTTAGATATTAAGTTTTATATATTATGAGTTGACTTATAGATCGAAAAATTTGGATGCCTGATTAACGAAACACTTGATCTTTTGTATTCTTTCCGGAATGACGATTTCTGGCTTTTCATCATACCATACCCTCGAGTAGGAAAATTCTGTTATCTTGACACATGCATCTTTTTAGACGATCGCGATTAACAATGTCTTCGAGCTTTTTAACGTCTTTATACCAGCCAGTATTATAAAGCCGATGTTGAGCTCCTTGAACTTCTAATGCGATTCGATGTTTTCTAAAAAAGGCGTCAAGTTCTAACCCATTCAAAAAAGGAGGGCGATACTCAATTATTGGTCCCTCATCAAGAATTTCCATAGCTATCTGAATACAAATGGCCTAATGTTTTTTTCGAACAATCTTTCCCCCCTCAAACCTAAAAAAAGTAGTGTATTATTACATGCAGAATCACCATCAAGAATGTAATTATCGCCAAATCTCAGCGAAAGCTGGTACAACCAAAAACGATGGATCGCATAATTAACACGTCCAGTACACTTTAGCTTTGTCTCGTCATAAAATCTGATTATATTCGGGGAAAAATCGATTAGCATATATGAATGATAAAATGTGATACAGAAACGCCGTGAAAGCTTCGGTTCGGATAAAATGGTTTGGAGAGAAATCTCTTATCATGTAACAGACTGATTTTTTTTGCCAAATCGCGTGATTTTTGTCGATCGTGATGTATTATGCAATCAATCGATATAAATTTTTCCTTTGATCCAACCAGCGGAAATGTCTTCCAGTATGACCTATTATTTTCGTAGGAGAGTTTTACCAGCTCGCCTCAATACACGTCAAGTTATGTTCCTTCAACCACAAAAAATTGCGTTAAGAAGTTCAAATCCTCATATGTTTCTTTCGAGACCTTATACAAATTCCGCTCCTAATGAGTCTGCTTCCTTCGCCTGGAAAAAGAAATGGGTTCCAGTACAAATCTATTTACGTTCTATCAACTGGAAACAACGAATGTGGTATTAGGACTTTTGTCAAGTGGTAGTGTAGTCTTCCTAGCAGGAGATCTTCTTTATGTTTGGTGGGTATACCAATCTAATGAGCGACGTGTCAACAAAACTATGGAAAAAGGCACTCGACCACAGTTGGCGGTGTTGGAGGATGAGTATGTTCCTCGGCCTAAAGTTATAGAGCGCCTTAAGGGAATTTTTCAACCAAATAAAAATCATTCATATTATCATGCTGTTTGCGGAGAACATGGGACTGGAAAAACGACATTGACCAGAATAGTGGCAAACGAAGTTGGGAAAGGTGTTATATACATTGATATTCCTTCAAATTTTAACAAGTTAGGTGACGAGTTTGGAAAAGCTATCAATTTCACTTTCGAAGAAGATGCCTCACTTACAATGCAACTGAAGCGAAAAATTTTTAGAGAGACTGGGGGTGAGATTTTTATTTCTGTTTTATTGTTTGAGACCATCATTTTTAATTCTTTTATAGATGAAACTAAACGTGCCTCTGAAGTGTATAAAACGAAGTATGGCAAACCACCGGTCATTGTTTATGACAACATCAGCCGTATAGCTCACAAGAATCCGGAAATCCTCGACATCCTTCAAGATGATGCCAAGGATAATGCCGATGACAGAAAGTACATTGCAGTGTTTGTTAGTAGCGAAGGAAGTGTTCCTCGAAGAATGCAGTGTAAGTTCTAACAAGGTTTTTTTTTGACTCTCTTACTGTCATATTTATAAATCAATATTCTTATTTCTAGCACGTAGTGCTTGGTCACGTGCAAGAGCTCCGATCGAAATTGGTGATATCTCCAGAGAAGAATCATTGAACTACCTGATCAACAGGCGTGGAATCAAGACTGTAAAGGAAGGCAAGATTGATACTACAGACGCAGAGAAATTATATGATTTGGTTGGTGGACGCATTTTAGATCTAAAGTCCGTAGCAGATGAATATCAGCAAGGGCAATCCATTGAAGGTAGAATTAGTTTTGATATTTTACATTACGTGGTTCTGCTTTAACAAAAGATATTGTTGTTTCATTATTTGAATATCTTTATTGCTTTTACAGTTATTGAACACGAAATTTTAGTGAAAGTCGAGGACAAATTCAAACTCAATTAAAAGAAATCGTGCAAGTGAATGGCCGGAACTGGAAAATGCATTAGCAACTTGGATAGATCATGTATTACACGATAATGGGTGTTATTGTTTGTCAAAAAGCAGAAGATTATGCCAGGAGACTTAATATTGATGGATTTTCAGCATCCGAGGAAAGTATTAAGTTATCGTTCAGTAAGAAAGATATATGCATTTACACGTAATAATAATTATTTAATTATCATTTATTTCAATAGGGATGGTTGTCGAATTTCAAGAAGCGAAAGCATATAACGGAACATTATAAATTGGGAGAGGCAGCAAGTGCACCGCTCGACGATTTGCCAGCATTTAGAACAGAATTAAAGCCGTTAATTGCAATATGATTTACATGATGTCTACAATGCGGATGAAACTGGCCTCTATTGGAAATTAGAGCCTAACAAATCGCTTTCTAGTGGTTCTCTTACTGTGCCAAAAAACCTAAAGACAGGGGTAATGCTTGCGTGTAATGTAACAGGCACTCGCTGTCTTTATCCATCGATATAAAAATCCCAAATGTTGATAAAAACCACTCCCAGTATGGTATTATTGGAACAATCGATATTCCAATCTTGGATTAAACGCGTTAACGAGCTAATGCGAAAAGAGAGCAGAAACATTTTGCTATTAGTGGACAACGCTTCTTCTCATCAATTGGAAGAAAGTGAAACGTTAAGCAACGTTAGACTACACTTTCTCCCACCTAACACTACCGCCCACCTTCAACGAATTGATCAGGGAATAATTCATTCGTTTAAGTCAAGTCTAACTATAGAAAATACTTGTGTAAAGATAGGATAGATGCATTTGATCGGTTTCAGGAATATGGAACTGAGATTCCTACTTTAAATATTTTAAATGCAATCGACTGGGTTGCAGAATCGTGGAGAAATGTGACTGAAGATGTAATATAGGTGCTGGGAGAGAACTGATATTCTGCCTGACTATGACGAGTCGGAAGTCATTAACTATGAACCACCAGATAATGACATTGAGATAGAAGATGAAATCGTACAATCAAATGATCGTTGATTATTCCGTCACGAGAGCAAAAGACTATAATGAAATTGACAGTACTTTAGAAACAAACGATATTCCTGATGATAATGAAATTATTGCAGCCGTCCAAGAAGCTCCTGAGAATAGAGAAGATGTCGACAAAAATGAGGGTTTTATGGTATCTAACAAAGTGGCTTTAGAAAGCATTCAAAATTTATATAACCATTTGCAGCGGAAAATAACGATATAAAAGTAAAGAGTTTATTAATTTCAGGGTTAAGAGACTTAAAATGGGAAATTGTGAAGAAGCGAACGGATTCTTCGATGCAAACGAGCATGGATATTTATTTAGAATAATGGGTTTCCATCTTTTATATAAAAATAATTTTTACTAAATTAGTCACGCGGATTCGATAAGTCGGTTTCCCTCGATAAGTCGGTCTGATAAGTCGGTCTCGGATGGCTGGCGTCTTAAAAAGAAAACACGTACTAATGTATGTTTCTCATTCATGCATGTCATGACATAATAATAACCGTTAACGTTTTGTTTACTTTCCTCATATAGTAATAGTCAATCCCGACATCATGGAACGAGCTGCTGTGTAAGAGGATCAGCTTGATATAATCAGAATTTTAACATAGTTGATAGTGTAATCAAATGTACAAATGTTTATTGTAAACTAAAACTTTTGTTAGAAATATAGCCAATTCGCATCTTATGGATGTATACAAGAAAAAAAGATTTGATTCAAAGAATACATTATTTAGATTTCCAATAATCCTAAACTAATAAAATATTCAACTATAATAAAGGCAAAAACACACCGATGTAGTTGTAAAATACAAAAACAATAATAAAATAATAAAATAAAATAAAAATCATAATTGATACCCGTAGTAAATATTCAAATAATAATAATACATCTTTCTCTATACCTATGGAACGGCAACGACAAATCTTGTCTGCGTTCCTTTATTACTCCTCTCCCATCTTTCAGCCTCTTTATCTCTCTTCAATGTCCTCACAACATTCTCCAACTTCTTCTTTTCCTCCCTCTCACGATGCAATAATGCTTGTTGTTCACTTCTCAAATCGGCCATCATTTTTCTAAATTCTTTTCTTAGCGTAGCGGTTGTCGGAAGATCCTTTCCTACTACACCGAGATGTTTGATTCTCTCGTCTGCTAATTCATTTTCTAACCGTTCACAGTTCTTTTGCAGGACATCAACTGCTCCCTCAAGCTTCTGCCGCTCGCCATCAAAGTCAATGAAATTCTTTGTCAATCGATCAAATTCACGAAGAATTCCATCGTATTCTGTCTGTAATCTCTCGCTACATTGCTCGAATTTCTGCTCTCGGAGGGCAAACTGATCTTGAGCACCAGCTAATATGTCGTCTAGCCCTCTTATCTGCTGCAGCAAGGACGATTTCTCAGCTTCAAGGTTTTCCCTCACCGATCTTAAATGCATTATTTCGGCCTCGGCTTCGTTGAGTTGAGCTTTAATCTTCGCTGTCTCACCGTCAGCATTCAAACGATTAAACCGGGCCAAACCATCAGTAGCTGCTTTGAGTTCGGCGAGCTCAGTTTTGAAGCGGACAATATCGCTCTCAAGATGGTTTATCGTTACTTCGCGCCGATCAAGAGTACGAGACTTTGTACTGAGCATTTCCTCGAGCTCCTTGACAACCTGCGAAGCCTTGTCCCGTTCACTCGTCATATTAGTAATGTCTTGTCTCAACCTCGAAATGACACCATCTAGCTCTTTTATTTGGGCTTCATACTCTTGTGCTTGAGCTTCTATTTGTTGTTGGAGTTCCTCATGCTTGGATCGACCATCATTTATAACTTGAATTATACTCTGGCGTTTAAGAGTGGCTTCATATTTGCGTACCTTCTCTTTCGTCTCGGCAAATTTCTCTTGAACTTCGAGAAGTTTTTGTTGGAGGGCCGATTCTTTTTCAGACGATGAGCTCACGGCATATTTTGCTTCTTGTGCACGAATTTCAGCGTCCTGCAAGCGTACTTTGGTATCTTCTAATTCGCGCTGTGTTTCTTCTAATGTTTCTTTTGCATCAGTATATTCGTTAGCTTTATCAAGTTGAGACTGCATCATCTCTTGTTGAGTCTGAAGCATTGTGATAGAGTCCATAAGCCGCTTGTTCTCGTCCTTAATGTTACGTATCCTGGAAAAGAAGACATCTATGCTGAAGCTAGTTCGAACTTTTCCAGTAGATAAGTCATCAAACACTCTCTGAAGCGAATTCAACAACTTCTCATAATCCTGATTCACTTGAACAAGTTGTGATTCTAGTTCTTGTCGTTGCTGAGAAGCCATTAATCTGTCTTCATTAACTGCATCTAATTCACGAATCCGTTCTTCTAGATCTTCAACTTTCCTAGCCTTGATTTCTAATTCAGATAACCGATTCTCTGACGTCTCTCTAGCCCGTTGCTGTTCTTGCAATGCTTCCCTTAAAATATCACGTTCTTGAGCGAGGTTTGAGAGACTTGACTCTATTGACCTGGTATCTCCTTCTGCATTCTGTTTAACCGCAACCATCTCTTGTTCCATGCGATATAACTTGAACTGATAATTTTCAAGAATTTTCTCTAATGTTTTGAGGTTCTTCGTTATGTTTTTAGACTGCTCATTCTGTATGCTTTGAGTCATTGTGGATAAGCGATTATATGACGATCCGGAATCTGATTCATCCCCATCCTCTTCTTCATCGGTAGTAGACGAAGCCGTATCTCTTTGTGCCTGTTTGTGGTGACGAAGTATGATATCTAAACTCCTAGAAACTTCTTCAAATTCAGTACGCAGTTCTACAATGGTGCGCTCTCTGACTTCGGAGCTTGTATCATCAACTTTGCTTTTTAGCTCTTCGATTTCCTTGTCCTTCCTTTTTATTGAAAACCTCGCTTCTCCGAGTGTTTTGTGTGCTAGTTGTAGATTAGCTTCCAAGCTTGATACTTTATTTGCCAGATTAGGGTCAATTCTAGCCTCAAGTCCCATCAATTCATTATAGAGGTGGTCTATTCCATTATTTACTGACACCATTTGATGTTCATATAAAGAAGGCTTTGGATATTCTTGTTGTCGTTGATGTTGCAGCTGTAGTTGTTTTTCTTCTAGCTTCCGCACACCTAAACACATTATACCAGCCATATGTTGAAGCAGCTTGCGCTGAATTTCGCCCGCGCGTTGGGTAAGTTTCCATAACTCAGAGGCTACATGATCCACTTTACGATTTGCCTGAGTGAGATGATCATTTGCCTGGCGGGAGAGGCGTTTGTTTGATGCATGTAAACGGGAAAGCGAATTAGCAGCTTCGCGAATTTTAGTTTCAAGTGAGAGTTTATTATTTAAAGCTGCTATACGGGTTTTAAGCAAAGCGTGGTCCTGGAAGATGAATTGATAAAATGTGTAAGTATAAAGAGATCGCTCATTATTACTCCCCCTCCCCCTCCCCACTGTATTAACGCTATTATTGTTACTTAGCCTATCTGCAATAAACAAACCTTCTTCAATTCTTCAACTTCGTCTATTGACAAAATCTCAAAGTCTCTCGCATCGACGACTGCTTGACTGATCAATAATTGTATCAGCATATCGTCAGCGGTGTCCATTAATGACGTACTAGTGCTCTTGGGTGTTGTCGTCTGAAGCATTGCTTCTGACGATGCCAACAGATCACCTGCAATTGCAAGCGAAGGTAACTTCATTCGTGGCGATAGTGGGGGTGATGCAGTGTCGATTGGTGATGCAGAAGAATTGGTAAGATCCGACGGCCTCCTTCCTGATTTTGGCCTCATAATTTCAGACTCCTCAAGCGCTTTGACGGTAGTGGAAGACGTATCTATTGACAATCTTTCCGACCCTATAGGTAATTGAGGCTTAGCGTCTGTTGCTGTCGGTAGTATTTGAATTGTTGATGTGACAGGTACTATTGTTGTTTGGATTGAGCTGGATGTGGAAACTTGGCCCGAGTTGCGGAGTGGGGATTTTGCAGGAGTGCGTGGCTTCTGGGAGAGGAAAGCGAGGTCAGATCTTTTTGTAGGATATACTCCAGGACTAACCGGAACGTCATCGTCTATTGGACGTTCGACTGGACGTTCAAGAACAGGACGTTCAACCGGCTTTCGTTTTATATATGTCGCCTTTGTTGCGGACATTGAAAGTAGTTATTAAGTTATTAGAATTAATGCTGGAGTGTTGGTGATGTCTTTTATTTATATATGGAGATTCGTCGCGTTCCTTTGTTAATTGAGTGGAGCATTAGCGAGTGGATGGGTGATTAACAGAGCACGTAGTTATCGGAAAAGAGGAGGGATATGTTGCCGGTATATTAGCGACTTTTTTGTAAGAATAATAATAGTAAATAAGTCCGCTTCCGGCCGGGTGAGCAACCTGTTTGACATCGAGAATCACTCTAACAGAGTTATGTTACACGATGTAACTGAGAAAGACTCATGGCTGTGCAATGCATTAATATAGACAGACGTTCACCTCGTGATTGCCAAATTCTACCTTATCGTTAATCAATAATTAACGAACAAGAGACGCTCCTTCTTTTATAAACATAACGACTTACTGCAAACGAAAAGTGTATAGATTAAAGTTTAGTTTGATGTCGAAGATAGCCGATCCATCCATTCTCTTATCTCATGAACTCTATGTTTCTACGTCTGCACGTGTAAAAGGATAACAAGGCTTAGCAATAACTTTATTTTACTTGAATGGCTCGAAATGCATCTTGGCAGCGCGCTGGCACTTTTAGCGTGGGACACCCGTGAAGAACCACGTGATTAATCAAAAACTTTTTTTTTTATTTTGCTTTATAAAGATAAAATAATAATAAAGACAATTAATTGTGTTAACCGTGCTCGTAACGTTTGCCTATCTGCCCTCAAAAAGTTGAATTGCTTTTGAATAGAGTCGGCCAAAATGTCTTTACGATTCTCAACCATAAAAATTAATATACGAGCTGATTTGATTCATAAAGTATTATTAATAGTGAGGTTTAAAACTCTTGGCAGTTGAGATAATAAAAATGCAAGCGTTTTGAACAAAATCTTTTGATGTTAAACATTCGCATGGAAATGCTTGCTTGCCAGGATCAACCATACAATGTCTAATGAGAGTCGTACGATACGCAGTTTGGGAAGAATTGTATCCATCCGATACTTGGATTTGACTCAAGTCCATTGAGTTGTTATAATAGCATAAGCACAGTTTTGCGACTGTTGAAGAACAGTACCAATAAAGACTTGTGAATCAGACTGTTATGATAGTAATGTTAATTTGTCAGTCCAAAAGTTTCAAAGTCAGCAATGACAAATGCGCTTTTAATTCTATTTGTTAAACGTGATCTTTGTGTGCGAGTATAAATGTATGCCTATTATTATTATAGGCATTCATTACCCCTTAATTGCAACTGTTATCTTGCGTATACATAATATGCGCAATTACGTGTTGTATAACATCATAATGTCGTCGAATCAAGTATCGTATAATATTAGTCTCATTTAAGCATTAATTTTAAGAGTTTTTTTGTTTCAACCTTTTGGATAGCATATAATTATTTATATACAGTATATGCTACCAAACACCATTGCGCGCTTACAGTTATGAGCAGTCCATGACGTATAAAAACTATTTCTATTCGTCGATTATTGAGTCGAATTTCTTACTGCTGAAACAGTCATAACTCTTCGATCGTAATTAAAGTTTCCAAATCTTATAGTTCTATAACTGCTTAGTATTAGTATTTGTCATACAGCTTGTAAATCATTTCTATACGCATATCCAATTCATTCATCGTTATTGCTGAAATGAAATTGGGGTCTCTTTTAAGCCTCTGAAACCTCTTACCCCAAATCTTACCCCAAATCCTATGCCAAATCCCAAAAAGGCAGCCCCCAAAAAATTTTAAATTTCATTCTATTTTAATCTGTCACATTTATTACTATTAATATTAAGGAGGTTGATGATTTTCGGATGAAAATGATTATTTTTGGAAGAAGCCGTCGTTCTGGTCTTAACCGTCCAATAGTAGACAGTATCAAGGACGTCGCATCAGTAATAAAGCTCAACATCTGCAGTAATAATGATAAACACTATATCGACCAAAAACTGCATGGAGTTTCTAATTTTATATCCACTTAAATGTATGGCTGTCTGCAGGCACATTTGCCCTTTCCCTTTTTTGACTAATGCTCATTATCCTCTCGTGAATAAGGGCCCACCTTCATCATATTATTCATGAGATGTTTGGTTGCGCCTTAAATACAATGATGATAGTCAATAATTCGGACACACTTTTATGGTCGTACAGCATATCCTGAATATGGGTTGATCTTTATCAATATCAATATAACCAGCACAAATTCCGGACTCAATCATAAGAGTAAAGGTGTTCAACCCATGTGATAATTGGTCTGTACAAGCTCTAAGTTAGAGAAAAACGATAAGAGTATCGATCTACTGATAATTAACAATTGGAAGGGACAAGATATTAATGGCATAATAAAGTTATGTATAATATATAATATATTATTTACTGATGCGGAATTAAAAGCAGCAGCGATTTCATATTCAATATTATTTATCAGAAATTTTATTATGCCATCGTGCATACACATTTTTCAGTTCTCACAATAAATCTTAAATTTATTCGTTCAAGGAACATTTTACCTCTTTGCTTCTTCACCATCCAACTTTTAACAGCTTGGAGTGTCGCTGGATCTCTCGGATAGTAATTTTTACTCAACATTCTAGATACTACGGCTTGGCATATTCTCTAATCTCCCTTGCACATCTTGAACAACCAAAATTAGCTGATCCGCACTTATTATGGGTGGACGCTGGGAGGAGATATTTATCGATATCCAAATTTCTTTGGGCAATGTCGAATGTCTTTAATATTTTATGGTGTACTTTAATGTTCTTCGAGTACGTTCAGCAATTTGCCTATTAATATTCCTGTATGAAATACTGCTTCAACTCTGGATTGTATAGAGGATTTGTTCAGCATCGGGAGTGACATATGCGGGGGTACATGTATGGTATTGTGTTCATTGTTACATCACCTGTTAAATTGTCACACTCTAACAGACAATGCAAAAAAGCTCGTATGACGAACATGATCAATGTCATACCAAGAAATGGCTAAGCGTCATACTAATACGGTTATTAATAAGCATCATACGACTGTTAACAGACAATGCGAAGTTTAATGTTGTGGCCTAATTCACTTACAACATATGATTGCTAACAGATAATGCAAACATTGTTCAATGTCCTCTGATTCGCTTACAACGATAGATAGTAATATTAATAAGCGTCATACGATTGCTAATAGACAATGCGAACGCTGTTCTTGTTAATGGATGGGAAACCCGCTTAAACGGCTTTCGCAGAAAACCAGCTAGCTCCAAGTTAGAATCATACCAAGGAATGGCCTGATTCACTTATAACGATAGAAACATCAGAACTGATATTATCAGCTGTTAAATTAATTCCAATGAAATATTACTACTAGCAGATCGAAAGGTCACTTTCAGCAAACAAACTCTAACACTGATTAATGCTATACCAAATAAATGATCCGATTCATTTACCAAGATAGAAACAATCTCTAATATTAAGATAACCAATAACAACATTCACTAATTTGACTACAAGTTCAAAATAGTGTAATTTAGGCAAAAGTGATAAACGAAAGACGTCCGGAATTTGTGCTGGTTATATTGATGAAGATCAAACCATATTCAGAATATGCTGTACAACCACAAAAGTGTCTGACTATAATAAAACAATGCAAAACGATCTACAATCATCGTCACGTAACAATTGTCCACGTTATCTCTATTTATTACATAATCACGAACTATAATTCAATAATTCATATAAAATAAATAAAGTACCGTAATATATGACGTCGATCGTTGATTTGATAAGGGACCAGCTACTTCATAACATTACGGGCCTTATTCACGATTGAAGGCTAATTCTCAAGCATCGATAATAATAATAGCACCATACAGTTAATTAAGAGCCAAAAGATAACCGTGTTTGCAAACTGTTAACTGACCGTCTGAGTTGAATCTCTGCCACCCGATTTAACGGTTATAAGCATCAATAATTTGGGTTCTAACAATATTATTTGCATTAGAACTATTTCTCACAGTCTGCATCACTCACATGTTACATCCCTTTTTTTTTTTATTTTCTCTCTTACCTCCTCCCACTCTATTCGCTACAGCAGATAGGGTGTCATCCATAATCTGCAGTTATCTGTACCATGTGCTAACCCATGCGAGTTTTAGTCATGAGGTTACCTCAACCTCCTCAATTAAAAGCATTATCATCTTTCTTATCCCATGTGGATCTGTTACGGTCGGATGGTCTGGGTTTGGGAGAGCGATAGTCTTTCGCGTAGGGTGTTCTTCCGACCGGGGGGATGTTTTCAGATTTAGCTTCGCGTTACCGCCCTTATTACGGTAATTGTTCAATTAAGATTGAATTCTAAATCTACAAGTGACCTAATTTAATATTTAAATCCGCGCTTCTTAACTCCCTATACGAGCTTCAGTCACTCATAATCCTGCCTACGATTAGAATAATAACAATTATTATTCTAACGCAGAAATAAATCTATTTATAAATTAAATTTGATTTGGTGTTTCGATAGTCTTGTATCTATCACTTGTCACTGATAAAAACTAATTAAACAATTAATTAATTACGAGCTCTCTTTTCTCCGATCTGGAGTAATCCATCAGCGGACAACTTATACAGCTTGGTAGAGCCGTTTATTAGTGTGTCCGGTCAAATAATTAATATTTCAGCGATGAAGGAAAGTAAAATTTCGATTTCAAAGGGAATCATTTATTTGATTGTTCTTCCGTGGATGGGCACTGTTATTTTAACAATATGAACTAGACAACAATAGACAACATGAACAACATGAGAATTCGACGATGGGATAAGGTTGCTTATATACTTTAGCGACAACTTCTAAGTTAGCAAATGGTGTTTGTGTTGACACTGAAAAATCGACACATTTTCTGTGCCTGACACACTCTCAAAAATCGACACAGTGTATCTGACCCTTAATTTTGTGACTATTATGCTATTTCATTAAGAATAGTAATTTAGCTTGTCCTGGAGATGTAAACACATATTAAAGAATATGTGACGGAAAAATAAATTCCTAAATTTTCTTTATTGGGGCAGGGTATTATATTCGTAGACTAAATTTTTTTGTTACTTTATTATGAATTTATAGAGTCGAAGACAGATGAGCCATTGAGGAGTAATGACCTTTGAAGACAGACTTACAGTACATCCCTTAAACTCATACTTCCTCTCCAACTTCCCTCTCCCATTTTTTTAAACCCTTGCATTGTTTCTACATCTTCAGAGCTTTCATTCGTAATTCTAATACTTAGTAACATCAGATGATATAAAGCAATTTTGTTGGTGAGTTCGCAAATTTGCCGACAATAGACTTTGAGGGATACTTGTAAGTATTATTAATAATCTTTGTTGTTTTGTTACTATTCTAATAACAAACCATTTCTAAATTTTATCAATTTTCACATCATTGTTACTAGCGCTAACTCATAGACAAAACTGCGTATTTATAGTAAAAATTACATAATTTTACCAGCTTAATAATTATGAGCTTTTTAGGACACAAAGAATAAACAAAAAACGAAGATTACATTTTGCACGTCTGTTGAACTTTTACTTGATGTTTAAAAACATTAAACTCTTATCAGCAGCGTTTAATTTATGGGCTATATGGGGAAAATACAAGCTATGCAAGCGATTGAACAATTGCTGCCCTAACAGTACTACTATATGTTCATTATTACTACTAATAATCAAAAGATTATTACTCTCTATACGCAATTTATTTGCACGCCCACGTCTTTTGAAAACATGAGAATTCTCCTATTATACGGCTTAATTTTAAATTCTACATAGAACTTTACACATGTCATTGCTGGCCAGTACATTAGCACTTCTTCCGTTTTTCAACATTGAGTTAACGCTTTAAAGTATTATCCTCCTGTAGAATCCTGTTTAAGTTACCCGTTGCTCGCAAGCTAACAGTTCTCTAAATATTATGGACATAATCTATCTACAGCATATTAACTTACTGTATTGACTAATGAATCGTCCTCTGTCAATTGCTTTTCATTATTTATCAGCTTGTCCGTCATCGGTTCTATAAGACTATATTACAGTTAGAGAAAAAGTCTAAACGCTATAAAGATTGAATTTTCTGGCACATTCTCATAACCTTAACATTTCATATTTTCGAAATACGGCAGTGAAGTATAATATTAATTAGAATTAAAAAACAAAACAAAAAGCAACTATTTCTTCATTTAAGAGCGCTTCATCTATACCTCGACCACTGCTCCCTATTACTATTATTGCTAGATCGAAACCTCCTTAATTAATAGACGGACGGGAAAAGATTCCTTCCAGAATAATCGTTGACGACAGTGGGAATCATACACATAATAATAATAAAGACATGAACTATTATTGGAAAATTTCCGTACGTAACCAAAATCCATTTTCAAAGCTAGCTGCATAGCGACCCTCTCTATACAGCATTACCAATACAAGCTTGAAGCGTAACACATAAAGTTTAGAGATTGCTGTACGTTACATTTTTCCCAGAAGTTTGCTTTAGCTAAGATTACTCATCTGTAAACAATATAGTTTAGTTAATTAAACTACTTTTTACTCCAGAATCAACATCACAATTTTCGCATGTGAAAATGACAAGAGTTCAATTAATATTTTCAAGATTGATGTTTCTCTCTGCCACAATTGAGTTATTTTAGTGCCGACAAAGAGAGATGAGGGTCATCTTAGCTTTAACTATAGTTGGCGTTATGAGTAGTCCATCATTATTATTGCATAGCCAACAATTCATCCCTTCAAAGCAATCCCTATTACTATAAATAAATGTGCCCGGTTTCTGCTCTTCTACTCTTTAGGCAAATGCTATTTGAAATTTGTACTACTGAATTTTATATACGTCGACCATATGATTGTAACACAAGCAATTACAGCGCGAGTAATAATATCAGATGTAGTAATAGTTCAAAATGCGATTCGTGTAACCAGCATAAATATTGTGTGTTGTTACATAGTAATAGATCAATATCATCTTGCGAACTCCTAATATAGTCGAAGCTATTCAAGAAGGGGAGGTGGCTTTGTTGACGAGTAAGGATTCCAACGCCAATTGTTTGTTGAGAAAATGCTAACCTGCACCTCGTGAGATTACGACCGATTTCTTTCCCAATATAGTTAAGACAACCAGACGCAAGCGAGAAAACCACGTGAAATTCGAATCAGCCCATATTAACTATTGTCCATTAAATTCACGCAGCCTGCCATCCCACACAAACGACCGTTTGCATTGAGCACAGATTTCTTGCAAGCTGAGCGGAGGAATTTACAAGCGCTTTGCTCCACAGAATTAGTAATTGGCTCCCATTCAAAAACTGCAAACAATATTCCCCTCCTATTTTGATCATAACTTGTTACACGATTTTCCAAATTTTATCATCAAACAATTGAAAACCCCCACACTTGATCCATACGATTGGGCATATTTAAGCAAGGGAATGTAAGGGAAAAGAGTAGACTAGAAGAATAGGATCATAGAGATTTTTATATAAAGCCACTAGGTTGCATAGCAAACAAATTATCGCTTTGCTGTTCGCGGAAGAACCAATTACGTTGGTTAATTGGAATTGGACTTTCGCCCAGTCTAGAGATTTCTTTGACAGCAGAGTTTTGTATTTATACCATTCGTAATATTGTAGAATAATAGAATTTCGATAATAGTTTTTCTCACCAGCTTTGTTCATTGTTGGGAAAGTGAGCAAAGAAGCACAGCTGCACTTCGAAAACGGTAACGAGCCGTTAAAGCCATCACAAATTCATACCCACCTCCAAATTTCGTCCTCTTATTACACTTACCATCTCCCACACCACCTCCAATGTCTGAGCGATCCGTATCAGCTGATAACGGCGGAACAGGACAGTATTTAGACCCAAGCTATGTCCGAATCGCTGGTCTCTTTGCATGGACAGCCACTGGTTTGTCTGTAATGGCCATATGGTCACATTTAAAGAACTATAGGAAACCGGTAAGTGGAGATACGCCGGGAAGACGTGAAAGGAAGTGAGGTGAAACGTTAATAGAAAAACACGTATACGGAAAGATATGTGAGGGAAAAATCCATGTTTTTAAAATAACAATTCGAACATACGTACACATAGGCAAGTCATTACAAGTTTACTAATTTCATTTCTTGACAACAACCCTTTGACTTTTTCAATTAGCATCTTCAAAGATATGTCGTAAGGATAATAGCAATGTAAGATTTTCATACTAACCCCCAATTGCAACAACAGACACTTCACCGGTCCTAATGTTTCAATTGTCGCTAGCATTGATCCATTATTACGATTAGGATAACATTTTTTATGTTTAAATTATATTACACACAGGGTACCGATATATGCAATATCATCGTGGATAAGTCTGATTTCATTACGCACGGCATTCTACTTGGATGCGGTTCGGGATATTTATGAGGTAAATTGAAGTAGAGAAATTTTGTCAATAGAATTTCGTAGGAACACGGGTAATGTGGGAAGGGCGAATGAAAGTATAAAGATAATGGGGAATTGTTGGATCAGTTTCGCATTTCTTCTCTATATTCATTCAACACCATTTTGCCATTTCTTTTGTTACAAATATATAATCAATTCTCTATTTGCAATTTATTTCCTAAGGCTTTCGTAATGTATTGTTTCTTCAACCTGCTTGTAAACTATCTCGGCGGTGATCGTTCTCTCTTAATCTTCCTTCATGGCCGCCCACCTCTAGTCACGACTGGCTTCATTCGCTTATTCATCAAAGAAATAGACATGTCAGATCCTCGCGTTTTTCTCTTTTTAAAACGAAGTATCCTCCAATATGTTTATCTCAAACCGCTCTTAGCTGCAGCCACCATGATACTAAAGTGGAACGAGACGTATAACGATGGAACAATCTCGATGAAGAGCGGGTATTTTTGGATTGCAATGATTTATAATATTAGCTGTACACTTTGTTTGGCCTGCTTGGTGATTTTTTATACGGTTTTGAAGGACGATCTGGCACCTTACAGGTAAAGTTAAGGAGTTGCGGTGAGATAGGACTTGGCAACAAGTCTGGAACTTGGATATGAAAACGGACATTTATCTAAACATTCAAATGTTTTTGTTTTTTTTTTTTTAAAAAAAAAAAAAAAAGGCCTTTCCCTAAATTCGTCTGCGTCAAAATGATTATCTTCTTTTCATTCTGGCAAGGCCTCGGCTTGGCTATTCTATCTTGGCTTGGAATAATCAGTGATAGTAAAGAGTCAAGTGACGGAGATGGTATGTAACATGTGTTGGTAGATTTTATTATGATGTGTGAATAAAACAGACAGGGCATCAGGATTCTGTGGGAATGCGTTGCGCCGAAATGACATTCAAGCCTATATCTGACGCAACCTAAATTATATGTTTGTTGAATCAATAGATGCAGGACAATTGTCAGCTGAGAATAGATCCGTTGCAATTCAGGATTTTTTGATATGTATGGAAATGGCGCTCGCTGCCGCGGGACATTGGTGAATATTTGGAAAATTTTATCATTGATTCGTTCTCTTCCTACTTAATTTCGCTAACACTCCTCTGACGTTTTCACAAATTTAACCAAAGGTATGCGTACTCCTATAAAGACTACATAGATCCAACAATACAATCCGCTCGAATGCCAATTTACTATGCTTTTAAAGACTCGATGGGAACAAAGGATGTGTTTGAAGACACGCTGGAGATAATCCATGGTCGAGACTTTACTTATCGCACTTTCGAACCCGCCGAAGGCATGGCACATACCGGTCCATCTCGCGCAAAGCGTGCAAATGCCGGCCTGCGTATATATGGTGGCGGCACAACAAAGCACTGGCTTACCGAACGAAATTCTGCAATTCCCGATGATTGCCAATCTCTCCACTTTCCTGACTCTCTCGACGAAGACGTGGAAAGTATGTACAAGATCAGCCGGCAATTAGGCGAGCATGGGGATTATAATTTCCCAGTTATAAGTACGACCGAGGTCGTTGGGCACACGAGACCAAAACCCAAGAGAAAATACACTATATCGAAGAGGAAGCAAAAGGGAAAGGATAAAGGGTTACGAAATGTATTTGAACCAGAAAGTGATGATGAGGAAGATACGAATAATTTGCTTGCGGCAAATGGCGAAAAGAAGGTGCGTCAGTTGAGCGAGACGAATGTACCGCCATTTCGTACCGGCTGTGTAGATTTGATTGTTAAAGATGAGACAGGAAAGAAATTGGAAAGCTATGTCGATATGATTCCGTCGGCGTCAACTTCAAGCGAGCGGCCATCTTTTACGGCTATAAGCGTACTTGATCCTTTTATCTTGGGAATGCCTGGAATGTCAGATATAAGCAGGAGAATAAGCGTTGCAGAAAAGGTTGTGAGGAATACGGACGAGAAGGAGGAAGAGGAAGAGCAGGAAGGACCCCAACAGCCTCTTGGAACTGAATACGAGGACGACATCTGGAAAAAGAACGTTTGGGGGTAGTGACGTTTTCTCACCGGAAAAGACATTACACCTTTTACAAACATTTTAATACTTTTGCAAAAGTGACAATTTCATTTAAATGTTTAACTGTGCTGACACAATCGTGAATTTGTGTTAATTGTAAGAATTTTTTTCCCCTTCATTCTTTGTTTTATAAACCGTTTTTTTTTTTTAATATTTTCAGAAGGGTTTACTTTACACCGTAAGCTGTAGATTCTGTAGGGACACTTGTTAAAATTAGGACAATTGCTTACAATACATAAAAGTGTATCGCTGGTTCTTATATATGATGGGAATAATGAACGTCTTTGCTCCTCTCTACCGCGTGTAAAACACAGGCATCACTTTGCTTTCATGAGATCGAAGTCCCAAAATTTATGGTGTAAATTGTATGTATATGCGTATCAGTATATATACAGTTTAATCTCGCAAAAGCAACGGAATCCGGTTTTCGCACGAAACCGTTAGGAAATCCACAACAAATCTTCATGTTAATTGAATAGAAGGCATAAGAATTCAAACACAATATGATTATCCTTGCAATAATTCGGATTTTACTTGGTTGAAAAATGCATCCGCACAGAGCCGAAACCTATTTTCGCGTTTTAGTGTTTTGTCTTCAATTCTTCTCAACAGTCAGGGCATTCTATTTTATAACTGTACAAATAAAAGTTCTTGTAGACTTTCGCCCATAAAAAACTAGTACAAAACTACGCATAACAATTATGTCTCAAATATTAATGTATTATTGCGTTGGTTCTGAAGAAACGCGTGTGCAAATTTCGTGTTATTTGTAAACATAACAAACATTAGATTATATAAATAAACTCGATGTCCTTCATAATAATAAGTAATCAGCAAACCGGAAATATGCAGGTCCTTTCGAAAAAATTACCTTATATTATGACGCCCAGAGCAGATTTACAATATTTAAAAATGACGGCTCGATTTAATATTGAAATGTGGTTCCAACAGGAAAGTTTGGACCAAAAGCATCTATTACCTTTGATAAATAAGGAATTTAAGGGGTACTTTGTTTCAAGATGAAACACTTCGTGGCGATCACTTAAAAACCACCATTCCCCATCATCAAGAAAATTCATAACCCGTAAGCTTCCAGTCCTATACTGCTAAAGCTGTCAAGCAACGGATTTTAAAAGAAAACAGTTTATTTAGTGTGATTAAATGAATGTTAATGTTGCCGAGCCATTTTCGAGAAAGTCAGTCCGAACTAAACCGCAGGCCTTACCAAGTCAGTCTCCTGACTTAAATCCAATTGAGCATTTGTGGAAAGAAAATAAGAAGCAGATTACAGGTAATAATGGGGCCTGATAGAAAGTATGCCACAAAGACTAGAAGCAGTTATTACAAACAACGGATGGCTAACTAAATATTGATTTATATATCGTTACTTCGAAAATACATAGCCTTAAATCTATTACCATAGATGAAGATGAAGACGTGACATTTGTTTACTTGTCAAATGTAATAGTCAAATACGATACAAACGGCACTGTCACCACCACCACCACCACTTCCGCCGCACTTCATCAGTTGAAATATCGTATGTTAACAACATGGCATGGCTGGAGCCAGATAAATATATCAGCCATGCCAGCTAGCGGCCTCGCAACGGCGGCGGCAATACAAAACAGCTCATGCTGGAGTGGATCTTTTTAGTTGAAACATCGTATGTTAACAACATGGCATGGCTGGAGCCAGATAAATATATCAGCCATGCCAGCTAGCGGCCTCGCAACGGCGGCGGCAATACAAAACAGCTCATGCTGGAGTGGATCTTTTTAGTTGAAATATCGTATGTTAACAACATGGCATGGCTGGAGCCAGATAAATATATCAGCCATGCCAGTTAGCGGCCTCGCAATGGCGGCGGCAATACAAAACAGTCATGCTGGAGTGGCTGGGCGCATTTTTCAAATTTCGTCCAGGCAAGATTAAAGCGAAATTCTCCCGGCTTACCAGTTTCATTACGTCTTAAAAACCAAGGCATTGAAACTTATTGGTCTATGAAACATTTTTATGTAGTTTGCGCAATTAATGAATTTGTATGTGGACGAATTTTGTCCAGGTAGTGTACGTGGTTGAATAAAATATAAAAAATTATCAAGCGAAAAACGAAACCGCATTGTTGAATGTAGCAATTGATTATAGTCCTTATTATTTTTTTTGCCAGAGCCCATAAACATATCATCGTTAAACCTCTTCAAGTTTGTTCACGATAAAGGTAACCATCCCTAAAGTATTTATTTAGTGATAAAACTTCACAAACTTGCTAGCAGCTAAATCATCTCTTGTACGTTATATTACACGTTAATTGGTACTTTACTTTAGTTCCAGAATGGTTTTGCAAAGCCCCAATATTTTTACTCCGAAAAGATAAAAACACTCGCGAAATGCCAGGCTTTGTTATTTGAATGGAACGACGCGGGCTTCAATGACACTCTCGCACACCAAATTGTCGGAATGGTATGGCTGGGCAAACTAAAGAGTCTATTATTGCAAGTCTCTTGGCTACGGAACAATCGACTATTTAAACTATTTGCAATCTCAGCTTGGATTACGCGAACTGCAGCTTTAAAACGATAATGGGACTAAATATATCGTTTTCTTCAAAATACAATCAATTAGTCGTCACTAGACATTTCCCAAAATTTAGTAATAGGGTTTGTGCAATTGAGCCAAAAACGATGGTTCGTACATAATACACATAACCTTAACACTATTATCGTTTTGTGTTCCAATAATGTAATATCCACAATTTGTAAATAACCTTGGTAACAATCACCAATTTTGTCACACCTAGCTAGCGTCAAGTAGTCATCACAACAGCCTGCTTGCATCATTTTACTGCCCCCAATAATAATAAACTGTCATTTGCCTGGTATGCGTCGAATACTTGTAACCGAAACGTTAATATGATTGCATCCTACAACAATGAATGATATTAGAGCGATTAGTGTGAGATTACCATCGCACGTGAATGCCTGGAATGCCTGATCATGATTTAACTTCCCCCTGGAGTAGAGCCCTGCCCTGGAATGGCGTTATTACTACGGCAATTTTGTATTCCATATTACGTCACATAAAAAAAACTCAACATTCTTTTGATTGATAAATGCTGCGCAACCAATGACGCACGCTCACTGCTAAACCGCCGGTTTTTTTTCCATACCTTCCCTCCCTTCCTCACCGTTCTTACCAACCACTGTGCATCTATGGCAGACGCTGAAGATAAATCCGCTGGGCCCTCGGCCACAGCGCACGAAGAGGAGAAGGTATGAACATGGGAGAGCGTGATTAAGTGTGTATTACGCGCGTTATTCCACGAGAGAATGTTGCTGTGCCAGGAGGATTAGATTAATGGGGGAGAAGGAGGGGGAGGAATGGGGGACGACAAGCAAAGGGGGAAAAGGAAAAAGAATTTACTACATCTATGGAAAATTAGAAGTTGTTCGATTGGAAATGTTTACTAATCATGTAATATTTCGTCTGGATGCAGGAAGAAGCACCAGAGTCGCCTGAAGTCGAGTTTGAACCAGTCATCAAGCTTAGCCAAGTGGAAATTAAGACGCTTGAGGAAGATGAAGATGTTTTATTTAAAATGTATGATGACCTGTTTGTCGTAACATGAAGATTTCAAAAAATGCGTCAACTATTTTTTTTTTCTTGTTTGCATTTTTATTATTATTTTATTGAATTTCTTTTTGCCAATGTCTGTTGTTGTTTATGCTTTTACCTATTCGCTTGTCCGTTCACAATCATTCTGCATGTTTCATATCCAACCTAAAACAGGCGAGCAAAATTGTTTCGATTTGACAAGCCACTAAAGGAATGGAAAGAGCGTGGAATTGGTGATGTGCGTTTTCTTCAACACAAGGAAACTAAGAAAGTCCGTTTGGTAATGCGACGAGATAAGACACACAAAGTATGTGCTAATCATTATGGTAAGTTATCTGAAGAAATTTTTATGTTTGATTTTGACGTGAAAGAAATTGAGCTCTGTTTCTTGGGTCTCTATGGTGTGATTAATGCTTTGTTAACGTATTATATGATGCTCGCTGTTTCAGTCACGCCGGAAATGCAACTCTCGCCTAATGTTGGTTCAGACCGTTCCTGGGTTTGGAGTGTCGCTGCTGATGTGTCGGATGGCGAACCCAAGGCAGAAACATTAGCTATTCGATTTGCAAATCCAGAAAGTAAGTAACGTATTCTTATGTAATATTGAAAGAGTTATCACCACGTTATACAGTCTGAATAGAGTGTCTAGTATTGCCGTTTTGAAAAGTCTACTTTTGTTTTGATCAAGATTTTATCCCTTTTTGCTACTTTCTGACTTCGTCTTTGTTTACTTGCCAGATGCGAACACCTTTAAAGAGAAGTTCCTCGAGGTCCGAGAAATCAATACTGAGTTAATGAATAAGACTAAAAATAAAGAACAAGATTCCAGCAAGGAATCTGACAAGGCAGAAACAAAAAGCGAGGAATCAAAACAGACGGATAAATCACCAACCGAGGCCAGTGATTAGGTGTGTGCGGTCGATGGGCGGGAAGGCGTGTTGCTTTATTATATTTTCATCTTTGATGTATTAGATAATATTTTATGTCACGTGTGCCTTAGGATACGTGACTATTAAGAGATTGATATTTAGATGTCTTGTCCTCAGGAAAGGGTTTCATTACGTAATTGTGAAGGTTACATGAACTATTAAACAACTCGAGCTACGAGAATAATCGAGACATTACTGATTGTCCTTGTACTCTGCTAATAATTGTATAAATGTATTTTGAATTTGCCCTTTGTCAATCGCAGTGACTAATAATAGTTGTCAAGGATGAGGCATCTGGTGATGACTAAACGTTTCTCTGGAACCCGTTTTGCCCGAATATAATTGTCGAAAACAACTCTCGGTACGGTTTAGAATTTAGTCTCCTAACGGCCCGATTCTTTTAATGTATAGAAACAGCAACTTTATATACTTATTCAGCATTTGTGCACAACATAGTAAATATCGAACGCAATACTACTAATCTACTAAACTAATCTAAATACTTTTTAATAAAGAACCCTCCTAAAAACATTGTCTGCATAGGCTATTCACCCGTATCTGTATCCAAATTATCCCCGACAACAAAAGTTCAATGAAATCGTACAAGTCCCAACCGTTCACTCTCTCGAAGCGGACGCTCTGTAGATAAGAATTATTAGATTCTAAGCGGGTGTGGCAGTATAGTGACCAGCTCTTGATCCACGCCATAGTGATCTAAAAGGGAAGTAATGAGTATGAATAACTAGACATTGGAGAACTGACATATTTCATAATACATTACCCGGCACCGAAACCAGCACCCAGTAGTACTCCGGATATAACTGCTGCCGTCCACACCTTGACGGTAATATCTCCGCTATACCTGAGTTAAATAGCACGGTTAATCAGAATTTACAACGCGAAATCACCTAAACAAGATTGTACATATTTCTCCTATAGCGCCGATATTCTTTCCTTTCCCCGTTCTTTACCACTTCCATATCCCCCCCCCCGCGCGTTTGATTCTGTCTTTGTCATTTCCATTCAGCACTAATACATACCACTTATTCCCATCGTCGCTACTTCCATCAACACTATGTCCACTTTCCTTCTTCCAATTTTTCCGCGCAGACTTCGAAATGCTGATTTCATCCAACGACAGCGAAGAAACGCTTTCGTATTCACTCGTACTATTGCTAGTCTTACTTTGCCCATCCTCTTCATCTTGTTGTCTGTTCAGATTCCGACGCCTGCTCTTGGATGATTCAGAAACATAGCTCTCTTCTTGCTCTTCCTCTTCATCATCACTTTTAGTCAATTGGTCACTGCCGGTCTCCAGGAACGACGTCGTCGGTGGCGATGATGGGGCAGAATAGACAATACGAGGTGAATGGCTAGTGTTGAAACTACGCTCGATCATAGCTTCAGCTTTATCTTGGAACGGTGGTGACACTGATCCACGACTGTGTCGGACGCTTGTGCGGTGGTGAATTATTGGCTGCACATATTTATGTGCGGTTGAGGATGATGCAGATGTTGAAGTATCATTCGTGACTACTGATGTGGAATTAAAGTGTGGAGATGTGTCACGAGGGAAGAATAAAGGTGAGGGATTTGTGGGATTAGTGGCGAGTGTACGAAAGCGATTTGCTGTTCGGGCGCGGAGTTCACGTTCGCGGGCTTGGCGGAATCTTGGTCTTTCTGAGGAGGCGAGTATTGTTGATAGACTAAATGACACAACAGGATGTATTTGATAGGCATGAGAAAGCAGGTATCATAAAAAAAAAAGAGGAGGAGGGAGAGAGGTAAGGGGGAGAGAGGTAAGGGGGAGAGAGAGAAGGAAAGGTAGGGGGGAGGCTCAGGTAAACCAGTATTTGGCAAACGAAGAATGGTTCTGCGACACCATTTATCTCGAGTTAATAACAAACACGAGCCTTCCCTACCTTGCTCTTAGAGCCTCTTCTTGTTCGATTTCTATATTTCTAGGAAGATTCAACACACCACGAGGTCTCTCTTCCTGATCTTCTACTGGGGAATCAGATATTAAGTCGTCGTCGTTATCAGCTTGGTATGCCTCGAGATCTGAATCAGAAGTATGAATATTAGGGGAAAGCGAAACCCATGAACCTGTTGTAAGGTAATGCGAGGTTTTACGCAACCGGAAAGGTAGAGTATAGAAGGTGAAGAACAAGTGCTATTAGTGTAGTAATGACGAGAGTGAACACGCCAAGAGTATACCATTGATTGGCGATTATGTATCGTTCGCTATATTAGGGCAACATCTCGTGTTTGCCTGAAGAGGAGTTCACTCATACGAAAAAAAAGTCAGAAAGTATGACTAACCAATGCCTGCTGGAGTGGATGTTCCTGTTAACAGCACGGGACTTTCATATCGTTCGCCTTGATTATCACTTGCTTCGTCGCCAACGCCTACTGGACTGCCAGTTGAAGCCTGCGCGTATCGCGTAGCCATACAAACGATTATCACTTCTTTGCTATGATTACTTATGGATAGATGTAGACCGGTTTACAATACAGTTTGAAAAGAGGACGATGAGGGGGTTGTTGGAATGAAAATTATTTTTACAATTAATATGTATAGTATCTAGCAGACACCCGCATAAAGTTTGCCGTATTGGCAGAATTTATTTGAATAGAATATAGATGGATTGTTGTTTTCGCAGTAACCGGGTAGGATAGTCACGCGGACAATATTAATATACCACGGATAAATTAAACCGACAGAAGAAGTCTGAACTAGGTCGATACTAGAATGCAAAAAACAGAGAACACGGAAAATACTCGCCTTTCGGGTCTTTGACGGCGCAAAAGACCTTTATGACGCAAGTATTTTACATGATCACGGGAACCGTGCATGACCCGATGCAGAATTCAGGGGTAAATTAGGTCTTTGACTTGATTATTTCAAACTTTGAAAAACTGGTAGGACTCGTACTATTATTGGGTGGTCACGTATGAAATAGGAAATCTATATTCGTCATAATCACTTGGAAAAAAACGGTTGTATACTGCAAAGGGGTCTATCCGTAATGGTAAGCCTTATCAATGAGTCAGTTAGTCCTATTGTTGGTTTGTACAGTGCCCAGCTATACCGCTTTTAGAAATTGTATTTGACCGTGAGAATCTACAGTAAATTCGCAGCGAATCTTAATATAGTGTGACAAATACAGCAGGTGGGATGTTTTACAAATGAGATGATAAGACGATCATCTGTCATTGGTTGACCAGGTATATTTATTCGAATGCTAACAAAGCGTATTAGTATTAATGAGTCATAAATAAAGAATTAAAGAAGATTCCAAGTTTACAAACATATTTATAATTGAAGTAACACTTATCAATCGACAATACCAGCCGGCAACTTTTAAAGAAAAACTATTTGATCTACTTGTTGGGTTAACAATAAATAGCAAGTCGTCATAGTGCATGTGTTATATTAGTTAAAGTATGTTTGTGTAAGGGTACTCCTTTTTGATGTTCCTACATAAAGAGTATTTTATTGTCTCTTTCTTGAGCCCTTGCAGTTCAGTAGTATCCCTGTTGGATTAAATACATATCTAGCGCTAATACTAACGGAATACCTTCTAAAGATTGGACACGTGAGAGTTGATGATCTATGTTTGGTGGTTCGTGCATTGCGGATCATTTGTGTTACATTGACAAATGTCGATTATCAGAGATCGTACACTAGTCTATATTTCTGATTCAATAGAAACTCCAGTCTGTAACAATATTCTGAATGCTGTAACTTGGAGCTTTATTTCTTCCTGAACTTTGCGTTCGTCCTGAGATAAAAAAAACTCGTCAAGACTTTTAGTAATGATTGGTTGCTAGCGATTGGTTCAACATGGTACTGAAATCGCAATATTAATTCCTATCACCATATCGAAGATGAATAATATTTCCCACGGTATATGCATTCGAACTATCAATATATTTCCCAGTTGCAGATTTTGTTAACAATCACAAGTTAAGTGACTCAAGTTCTTTTCGTACAACAACATGTTCCATTATATTAGGACTATAAAAGAACCCAACTGTTTTTATCTGTATATTTGTGAATTAATTCACAAAGCATCCAACGCTAACAGACATTGGGTTGATCTTTATGTCGATACTTTGTGCATTGTCTTCGACAAGCACAATGCTTATTTAGTATTAGCCTTATCGCAGGTATATTTGCTGTTATGCTATATTGATAATTTACTTAACTGTATTTGTAAATTAATTAAGCCGCGTCCGCGTTCTCAAAGCTTCTTTGCAATGGACTACGCGCTCTTATTATTTTCATCGAGCATTCCACCAATTCAAGTCCAATTTTTAACATACAATTATTTTCTAGAAAAAATTTACTTGTTACATAACTGGATTTCAATACGTTTCTCTAAACTATTACAAACGACAAAAGATTCATACTTTCGTTATGTGAATAGACAGTACGTGTTCCGTGTGGTATTTGGTTATTTTAGTCGGTCAAGATTCAGGTAATCTCGCCTGTAATTCCGATCCCACCAAGAATGTCAGACATTAATTTTCACTATAAATAATGTCTTTTACTCAGAAACCATCTTTCGTTAAATATCTATAACCCAAAATCAAACCGTACAGTACGTACAGCTATTCAAGTTCCTCGACAAGCCCATCACTTTAGGTCGTCTATGCCTAAATGCTCTTGCTCGGGTATCGGCTTAGAGTCTCAATTCTAATGGGCCTTTTGCACGTTCAGTTCGTATTTTACAATGAGATTCCAATAAGGGTAGGCTATTGATCAAATAATTGCCAATGGTCCTCTGCCTCCGTTCACACTACATACTCTTCTATACTTGTCACCATCTCTTAACACGTTATTCGCTTATCATATACTATTACAAATGGCAAGACTTCATTCAATAATTTTACATGTCAGTGTTTTGATCATTACAACTTTGATTTCACTCGTTCAACAGTGGCGGTAATCAAACCTGTCATAAAAAAAGACAAGAAATAATTCAATATTTTCTTCTGCGTTAAACGATTGCGTCCGACTGCTACTTGAAACACTTCAAAAACGCTTTCCCTCACCTGATGGATCCTCAAAAGGTACATAAATGTCCGTATCCGCTCCTGAATTCTTCAATCCAAATCTCTCCAAATCAAACGCAAAACAATGTTTGTTTGGCAATCCATAAGACACGGATGTGACTTCTTTGTGAATTTCCAGTATTCTTTTTGCCATTAGATACAGTGTCGCTTGAACCGAGACACTGTCATCCGTAGCAAAAGTATCAAGAGTGAGTTTGCGTATCGAGTCGAATATGGTACAATAAGGAATCTTGCTTATTGCACTTGGATTAGGAATGGAATATGTCCATGTTGCATCTATCACCGTCGACAGGATGCGGTCTGTGGATTCAGGAAGGGTTGTATCTAGAGATAAAGTAAAAAAAAAAAAAAAAAGGTGAATATCAATCTTTGCCAGCTGGTAAATTTTATCAAGTGTGAGAATAGTCGGGTTGAGAACATCTACTTACATTGATCTCTATGAAACCCATAAAAAGCTGAACCAGTCGTTTTCAAAACCAACAACCCTTTCAAGCCAGATTTTATTTCCACTTTATCTCTCTTTACCACAACCTCCGTAATCCTTGTCTCTTCTCCGTCTCTCGCAAACGAATGATCGTGTAACTTTCCATCAACCAGCATTCTTGTCCATCGATGCTTTGTAATCAAAACACTAGCTTTAGTCACGTGAGAATAAGTGTTAACGAAATGCTTTCCGATTTCGGTCGCAAAGAGTTCGATGCATTTGATATTGACAGTCTTCTTTGCGAGTACGTAAACCGTATTCTTCATCGTATCGGTAGCGACGACTTTGGAGTTATCGCCGTGCGTATATGAAGTTTCAAACTCGCCTTCAAGAAGTACTCGGACCTTGTTAGGATTAGAATGCGGTTAGTATTTCTCTGATGGCTGTCAGCATGTTGGTTGTAAATGTGATGATATTTCTTACAGTCAATTCAATAACTTCATGCCATTTTCCCGTTCGTATGACTTTAATAAGTCTTACACGGTCTTTACCGTACCGTTGTTCTTTTAAAACAACTTCAGTCATTCTTTATTCAACTTTCGACATCGACATATGCCCGGCCTTTTATGACACACGTCAGATGATCGTAATCAACGCCGCAGTACGCCGTACAATCACGGGAAATTTTTTTAACGCGCATATCCAACTTGAGGATGAGCTCGAGGAGATGGAAATGGCGTTGAGAAAGTTTTTGAGCAAGGAGCAACGCAAGGGAAGCTGTTGGAAGACAACGCTCTAAATGTAGGTATTCGGACTAGTCGTACGACGAAATACTTCAAATTTTTCCGTGATCTGATAATCAGAGACGAATGATCACATGCAGTAAATACGTAAGCTACACTTTGCAATAAGAAATCACAGGGACAATCTGATTTGATGCTGCAATTGTTCCACAACGTGATCTGCCCCATGATGTGCAGACGCGCACACGCGTTCTTTATAACTTGACAACACGGACCAACTCGAGCTTGTTAGATTTGTTCATCAATATATGAAAGACTATGGTGTCACCGAAGAAGAAGCTATTCGAAAGTATAACGAGTCAAAACAAGGTAAGCAAGCAATGAATACACGTTTTTGGGAGGATAGTTGAAATGCGCGACGGATAAAATACTATTCAATTATGTAGTGGAGTTTCTTGAAAGTGTTTGAGGAATGCTCTATCGCTTGTGTGAAAGTATTTCTGAGATTATTGCAGTTTCAATATCACAGCTTCCTGCTCTCCTCCTCCAAAGCGCAAATACAACGTTATCGAAAAGTCAATATACAACGCAACAAACCTTTACCGCCATTACGCACATACGACACTTTGCTACAACTCACAGGTGGTTTGGGCGGTACCCTCATGGACGGATCTGAACGCGGTCTAGGCTACGAGGGCGTTGGTTTGAGCGACGAGGTCGTCTGTAAGAGAAAACTTACTCTTCAGAAGTTGCAGCAGGCCTTGTCTGATAATAATAAGGGAGTTATACTCGTCCGTGCTCCGCCAATGGCGGGTAAGACTTTGCTCGCTCAGCTTTTCGAACACTACTTGCTCGAATTACCAGAATTCCAGAGTCGATCTTTCGGCTGTCATTGCTGTGGATGAGAAGGGAAGAATCATAGGACTTTGCTGAAAGGTTTCAGTGGCTTTTCGGAGGCGTCAGTTGGGATGAATTTATAGAAGAGTGCAATTCTATCTCGACGTGTTATCGTTGACGAAGTCCAAATTTGAAACACTAATAATAATGAAGACAAAGCAATGTCGGGCACGATTTAGTGCGAAGGAGGATGAGATGCTGTACGATTACGTGAAGAAGCAACACGAAGAAGGGAAGAAAATCAGAGGGATAAAAATAAAAATATACAGAGAGCTCGCGGAAGAATATACGACCCACCCTGCAGGACCGACGGTCGTTCAGTTAGTAGAGGAGGAGTCCGCCGTCGAGCATAATATATATCGACCATAACAATGTATTTCGGAGTATAAAGAACTACTCATTTATTTACAATAAAGGAATAAAACATTCTAATTATGCACTTATTTACTTCTTTTTAACTGAAATCTACGCTACTTATTATTATATATCTTTCATTGATCTATTTTTAGCAGCTATTATTACTAATTATCTAACTATGATTCTCAATATACATTGTTACTTTTACAGCAATGCTTGCTTGTATCACTGCCGTATCACTGCTGGAGAGAATACGTCCCCGTTTATAGCGTAGCATCACACTCCACTAATTAAGTGAGTAATTTTTTAGCAATAATTCATTCACTCATTTTTGGCTCAATTCGCTTCCTTAATAAGGATAAAACCAATAACACAAGCTCCAGTAGAGGCATACATATTCAATCGTCATTCTCTAAATATTTCGCGAATAGCCGTTAAATAATGACCAATTTTTTCTTTTTTAGTCTTTTCTTTATAAACTTTTCAACCAACATAGCCAGAACCAACTATAAAAAAAATAGGCCAGCCTATTTAGTGGTAAATAGTATTAAAGTCGTATATGGTTTTGGGAGGGGTTTTTGAAGAAAATACTACTTTTCAACTTTTTCTGTCCTTTTTTCTAAAATTGTAGTTCGTTGTTCTTGATTATCTATTCTTTTCTAATTTCTCCAGTTTTGGTCTACTTGAGTTTTAACGGCAAAAATGTCTTGTTTATATTTAGTTTCTTTTATTTCTTTTTCGTGCTGGTCTACTTGATTTTTAACATTAGAAAGTTATTGCTCATTTTCATTAACCTTCCTTCTACTGAATTTTTTCAAGCAATATGCTGTTTTTTCTTCTCAGCAAAAAGTTTTTTAAATTGGTCTATAAACCATTTACTACATACTCATTGAGTTTCAGTTGTGGGAAGAACTTCTCACTTCTGATGAATTTTTTATATGTCTTCTATTTTTACAATAAGTACAAAATCCCATAGTTTATAAATTTATAATATAATTATTATTTCCTTTTATTTAAGTTTTGAAAATTAAAAGCAGAAAAGCTAGCAATATTTGTTGAGAAATTAGACAAAGAACTTATTGACAGCAAGAAAATTAATGGGTGTTGAAATAATGTAGAGGATTTTAGTTTAAATATTTTATTCATTGCCAGTATTAGTATACAGAATGTTGGTCTTGGACAAGTAATGTCTTTAAATTTATCTCTGACAAATGCATGAATGCTTTGGTAAAGATACTCTTGCCTTTTAGACGGAGGGATTAGTACTAGGATTGAAAAATATTTAATTTCTTTGGTAATTTCAGAAACACTTGCTTTTCTGGTTTTCAATAAATTAAATACAGTATAAGCACCATTGGCAACCATCTGAGCTTTGACAATTCCAGGATTAGCTGCCTCAATATTAAATAGAAAATGGGGATATTTTTGCAAACCACTCAATTTCTTAAAGAAAATCCCTAACACTGAATTGAGATCTAAGTATTGAAAGCCTTTTCCATTGTCATAACACTGATATGATCCACGCAATCTACCGTTGTTTTTCTAGAGCTTTTTAGTCAGCCCAAAACTACCATCGCACTTGAATTTGGTATGACCAGGCACCATAAAATTTAATTTGATACTTTCATAATAACCGTAGATAATCAAATATAGGTAAAATCATATGGTAGCATTACTTTTATTCTGTCCACCTGCATTATCACAAGTAATCTTCAATGCTTTTCGCCTTTATTCAATTTCTTTATTCCATCGAATACCATGCTCAGCGTACCATTAGGACCTTGCCGATAATTTCGTCTTCATCGAGAGCATAATTAATTTCAGCATAATTTTCGAGAAAATTCTTCACGGTTGTAGCAACGGTTATATCAATGGTTATTTTGGTTTTCCATCGCGGCACTCGTTTGATATTACCGTGATTGCGCAGTATTGTACAATTCGTTGCTAGATGATTTCTGACGTTTTTGAAGTGAGTGTGGCCAATTTCCAACATATTGAGATACGTTTTCTGACAAAGGGACGTATTACGATCTCAGTAGTAAAACGTTCGCTTATTAGCACGCGTTTTCTTTTTAAGACGTCGGCTGGCAGTTATTTCTCCACCATTCATTGCTTTCAACTGGGCAATTAAAAATATGTCTTGCTCAGGTCTAGAGAGAGCTTGAAACGCCTCACGTAATTCAGCAAACTTTTCTCTCGGAATCATATACAGGTAATCCTATATATAATTTTATCAAGCTTGAATTTTTTATTAAAGCTCAGCGGATCCTACTCACAGATCGAGAATTTACTTTAATTTGGTTATAACAAGTAGCACTCATAACATATTCTAGCTAGCACTTAAAGCTTTGTTCAGTATCTCTGAAATTAGTATTATTAAACACCCCAAAATGGAGTTTTAAACTATACGTTTTTTGAAACTTGTATTAAAATTTGCTATCCGAAACAGCCAATTAACTTCAAAATAAGAAAAAAAATTTTCTTTTTTTATAAAAAAAAAGAAGCAATTAAAGCTGCATATAATTTGTATATAGCATCAAGGCTTAGGAAGAAATCCGTTGTCTAAAACAGATGCAAGTGAAGAGTTGCTTTGTAAAATGTCCGTCTATTCATGTCACCCTGTGCCACAAGTCCCTTAGATCATCCATCCCGATTGAAGATTGAGACATCGTTGTCTCCATTTGCCGATGGAAGTTTTTCAGACGGTCAATAACCCGATTGAAGATTACACCGCTATCTCCATTTGAAGATGTAAGTTTTTCAGACGGTCACTAACCCGATTGAAGGTTGAGACATCGTTATCTCCATTTGTTATGGGAACCCGATTGAAGATTACATCGTCATCTCCATTAGCCGATGTAAGTTTTTCAGACGGTCAATAACCGATTGAAGATTACACCGCTATCTCCATTTGACGATGTAAGTTTTTCAGACGGTCAATAACCCGATTGAAGATTACACCGCCATCTCCATTAGCCGATGTAAGTTTTTCAGACGGTCAATAACCGATTGAAGATTACACCGCTATCTCCATTTGACGATGTAAGTTTTTCAGACGGTCAATAACCCGATTGAAGATTACACCGCCATCTCCATTTGCCGATGTAAGTTTTTCAGACGGTCAATAAACCGATTGAGCCATCTCCATTTGAAGATGTAAGTTTTCCATTTCATTGGTCAGCTGACATGCACGATTAAGTTTGTTAAATGAAACTATATCATGAGCCACTGCAATGGCAATGATAAACGGTATATCGCCGCCTTCTTTCTTACTGTTTTCGGGTGACTCGTCGGTATTCATAATGGTGCAAGCCAGTTCCGCCCCTGGAAATTTGTCCTGCGCGACCGTGGAGTCCATCTTCAGAGCCACCTTCTTTTTCGGGTTTAAAATTTTTAGCACATGATGCTGGATATCACCATGAAACTCGAAAGAGGGCTTTATAATGGAATGTGACTCAGGCAGTTGGATCTCGCGGAAGTAGTCAGCTGGCAGATGATGTTCCAGCTCATTCACAGGGAGGTCAAACCGAAAGGTTGCATCATCAACCGGCCACAACGTAAGATTCAAGACGTCGAATAGGAGATGTAACTAGTAGTAGCAAAAAAAATTATCAACCATATATGAGAACCAGAATATGAGTGAGTCATGAGTGACTATATTACTCTCTTCAATGTATAAAAGCTATATTATGGCTGCTATAACTCCATTTAGTTTATATATCTCATAACCTTCACTATAGCAAAAACACCTATCACACATTATAACAGCAATCGAACTATTCTCTCTCCACTGCTCATAACACCTCTTGCCTCCTTTGAAACGAGTTTATATATAACCTAGCTCTGCTCTGCCCCAACTAATAACACCCCCAACTGTCTCTCATGCAATAATTTTCTAACCATTCTCCCAGCTAAATATGTGTTGCTTGCTTACTCTGTCTACTCTACCCTATGTACACACTACTCTATGTCCCCAACACCCGAGTCACAAATCGTTACTTACCATTACCTCGGATGACCACAATGAGCGGGTGGGTGAAGGTTTTGTCCACAGCAAGCATCGGCTTACGCTATCAGTGAAAACGTGACTTTACTGCGGATAAAGTGGTTTGCTTTCAGGTGTGAGAGAAATCTATGATGCCTATCAAAGAGAGATGGAGTATGTGGATCCTAGGCAAGTCCCAGCACCAAGTTATTTCTTTACTCTTGAATAATTTCTATAGCTAATTGTTTGTTTTCTGTAACTAATTGTTTATTTTCTGTAACTAATCTCTATTGCTAAAGTTTTACTTCACATATGAGCAACTATTAACGGCGGGCGAAATTTCGTAGTAGTAGCCATGCTTTGAAATCATTATTCAAATTTGCTTTTTTGGCAGCAATTCTAGATAGCGCTAATAAAATTTCAAATTTCAATGTGACAAAATGGCAATGGATATGGAGTCAATAATTCTAGTTTTCGCTTGCAAGCGCCTGTTAACGCAAGTACCCGTCTATCGATACGGGAGCCAATTTATTCATCTTCAGCTAGTTGGTTTTTACCTGAGATTTTTTATTCCTATTCCTTCGTTGAAAAAAACTAATATGGTAACTATTGAGAAAATTTAGTCGTGAATGGTATAGTTCAACCACTGTTCATCATTAATAACTATCTAATGATGCGGGCGAAACGCCGCGCTATCCGACCTGCCTATCATTCATTTCTTTAAAACTATTCATTGTATCGCAAAAAATCGTACGATTTCCGCTTTGGCTTCTTATTGGATACTTGCACTAACATGACAGCGTTCATCAGTTGCTTGAACATAAGTTATAAAGGGAAGTTTTCGTTCTGTATAGTTTCCATTGACAATCGATAAACCCTCGGGGATACATCCACGAGACACTTGCAAGTAAACTACTGAAGCGTATTCATCTCGTAAACGTTATAATGACAGTATCCACTTTGCTCACCGAAGCTTTAAAAGCTCGAGTCCGTCGGCCCAGTTTATATCCAAAATTAACAACTGCTAAAGATTTGATTGCAAGTGGAATTTTTAAGAACGGAATGCGGATGGGATGGGTAATAATTGTTTTAGTGGAAGTGGGGGGGGGTAGATTTAGCTGTACGACTGTTAATATTTTATTGATTCTTTCTAGTCTGGGTTCACCGGCGTAGGATATCCCAAAGAGACACCTGTTGCACTTGCGGATTACGTAGAGAAGAACAATCTGCAGGATAAATTGCAATTTGACTTGTTTGTAGGCGCTAGTACGAGTCCCTTGGTCGAGGACAGGTAAATTTGTTTCATCTTGATGAGTAGCGTAGTACAAGTAGGAAAACGTTCATCATGCTCAAATTTTCTTCCTTTTTTCTCTTACCATTATCACTGCTTTGTTAAAGATGGGCCAAGGTATACAATCTTCTTGACAGTGTCTGCGCATTGCATGTTATATTGAATTTAATTCAAAAAAATTATTATAAAATAGCTTGGAATGATAAAGCGCCGCTATCCCTATCAAACTGGCAAGGAAATCCAGAAAAAAATCAATAGAAATGAGATTGCATTTGCAGACAAGCATTTATCAGAGTTTCCTCTGGTATTTTCATCTCAACATTCTATACTGTGTTTGTCTGCTGATAAAGACATTCTATATTGTAATTAACTTATTTTTAATTTGTAGGATCTGGTATCAGGCTATTACACGCTAGAGAAAAAGGTAATCATTGCTGTTTACATACGTACAGAACTATTGATTCATTGATCTATTTACCAATCGTTTGTATTCAATTCTCGTAGGGCAATGTAATGGAGAAGCTCGACATTGTACTAGTGGAGGCGACAGCAATCACCGAAGAGGGTCACATAATTCCTGGTGCTTCTGTTGGTGCCACTCCAGAGATCGTACAATCAGCTTCTAAACTCGTTGTAGAAGTGAATACTTTCCTACCTAATTTTGAGGGTCTTCATGACATTACGCTGAGTAGATTCGCTCCGTATAAGTTTCCGAATCTGATTCAGCGAGTAGACGACAGAGTAGGCACTGTAAGTGAGAACAAAGTAAAAAAAAAAAAGCTACATCACGGCCAATTTAGTTAACGATATGGTAATCTGATTGCATGTTTTATTTGATCCATTCCATGATAGCCATATATTCCAATCGATGATGACAGAATAGTTGCCTTGATTGAATCAAGACACCCAGACAATACAGCAGAAAGTGAACCACAAGTAAGTCTAGTAACTCAACCTATACAGTTTCGACTATGTTTTATCGGTTAATCAACACGTAACAAATTTTATAGGACCAAACCTCACATAGGATAGCCGACAATATTCTCGAATTCCTCGCACACGAAGTTACAATGGATCGGTTACCAAATTCACTCCTTCCATTACAATCTGGAGTTGGCAATATTGCCAATGCTATAATAGGTGGATTAGCCGATGGGCCATTCAATAACGTGGAAGTATGGACTGAGGTCATTCAAGGTGATAATTTGATTTAAGATAAAGACACTAAATATTTTTTGGTACACAAGTCGATTCGACTATATGATTAGTCCTCGTTGATCAACTTACCAAACATTACGATATATTTTTACTTTCAGATACATTCCTTGATTTTTGGGAACATCACAAACTTAGTTTTGCTTCTGCTACCAGCGTCGCATTTTCCCCTCACGGTTTCAAGCGATTCTACGATATGTGGGATGATTTAAAAGATCGGCTAGTGCTACGCAGTCAGAGTGTCAGTAATTCACCAGAAGTAATTCGAAGATTAGGTGTTATAGCAATGAACACGCCAGTCGAGGTATTCTATTCACAATACAAATTTCCCGTTCTTGCTTATCATTTCGATATCACGTCTCACCAATACAACTTTTTTTTTTACACGATGTACACAATTTCAACCCATGTCGCGCTGAAAAAAAAAGTTTGATATTTACGGCCACGCTAATTCGACACATGTATGCGGAACGAGAATGTTGAATGGGTTGGGCGGATCTGCTGATTTCCTCCGTAATTCTAAATTAAGTATAATGCACACGCCGTCAACGCGACATACTAAGAAGGATCCGATAGGTACGTGCGAACATGCTGGAATCGTCTGGTAGACCCTAGCTAGTTTGAGTTGGGCTTATTGTTTCCGATTTAACGTGGTGTCTCGTCTGGGATAACACGAGACATCGGGTGACATGTTAATCATGGGAGAGTGGGGTTGTGGGACTAACCATTATACAATTTTGACATATTGGTAGGAATTTCGTGCGTAGTTCCCATGTGTTCGCATATAGATCACACGTGAGTATTTAATGGTATTAATAGAAAGCTATTCTTTTACGTCTGTACGGTCGTTAATCCATATATGTAATCTCCGTCGATCTGAATTTAGTGAACACGATCTAGACGTTTATGTGACCGAACAAGGTCTAGCCGATATCCGTGGATTGTCTCCAATAGAAAGAGCACGAGTGATCATAGACAAATGTGCTCATCCTGATTATAGACCCATCTTGAAAGACTATTTGGATTTTGCAGAGAGAAAATGTTTAGAAATTGGTGCAGCACATGAGCCTCAACTCTTGGATAGAGTCTTCAAGATGCATTTGAATGTGATGGGAGAAGAAAACACAATGAGAATAAAGGGGTGGTAAGTTGAGGGTGTCTGAAGCGCACAGATTTGTAATAAATACGATGTACTTCCTAATGTGCAAATGAGAGTTCTTCACTTCATTATTAACGTTAATACCGAGTATTAGTTGGTACGTTTCAACATTTGATCTGTATCCTTTATAACTCATAAGGTCGTTTGTCTTATTACTTGCTCATCGATTTGTTGAAAGATGGAATGAAGTTACCAATATTATATTTGATGACCCGAAAAATTGGTTAATATATAAAGATATGAACCCCCTTGATAAATCAATGCATTTTTACCCAAATTTGAAGTAAAGTCATTCGATAAAAGTAATAGTTTTAATTTTGTTGTCGGTTTATGTCATATGTACAGCGTTAATAAAGAAAAATGTCTGATTTATCGCAAAGAAATTTAAGTATCGGAATTTGTAAATAAAACGAAGACAAGGCACAATTAAAATTAGATATTTTAAAGGGGACGAATTAAACAGCTCATTGTTGACCTGCGTAATAGATTAAATCAAACAAAAATATATAATTTTTTTTTCTAAACAATGTTTTTGCGGACAATTAGATTTTTGGTTGCTCGTCGTCTTCTTCTTCCTCTCCCTCACCCGTAATAAATGGATTCATAACCCTCGTGCCTGTCGTAGTACTAATTGCCTTGTATCCTTCGAGATCAGCATCCACATCGTCACTAACATAAGGATCACCGACTGATAAGATTGAAAGATAAAACACAAAGGCAAAGTAGATTATAGCACATATATATCCAATTATTCGATGCGAAGGTAATTCCTCAAGATAGATAACGAACAAGAACATATTGATGGCAACCAGCAGAATAGCAATTATCCAGGTTGCAAACTTCCAAAATTTCTTGTTCGTAAACGCAGCCCCCATAATCTTTCTCGAGCTGGTAATCTTCAATATGGGCAGCAATGCAGTAGGCAAGCACAGACTCTGCAGTACGTTCAACAGTTCTCCCATGGTATCGAAATTGTCCACTGCCAACACTGCAACAAGCATCGATGGCACTAACGCTATCCCTCTAGTGATGGCCAGTCTGTGCCAGGACTTTTTGAATATTTTCCCAAAGAACCCTTCCATAACGTATTGTCCTGCTAGTGTACCAGTCATTGTAGAACTTTGTCCGGCGGCAAGCAGACCGAGAGCCCAAAGGTATTTAGCACCACCGCCGAGTGTCTTATACAATGCATCGGCGGCGTCGGCTAGTCCAGGGAGTGCATTGCCAGAAGTAGATGTATAGAACACCATACCAAAGACTACAACTAGAGCTAGATTGATCAGGTAGGAAACACCGAGTGCTATGCCAGATTCAATACTGAAATAAAAGTTTGCTTCTTTAATCTTGGCTTCAGATGTTCGTTCTGTTCTACGTGTCATCACCAAGGCAGAGTGAAGGTATAAATTATGAGGCATGATCACTAAAAGTTGAAAGACAGTGAGTGAGAAATTAAAATCAATAGTCGGTAATATATGACGAAGAAATGCAAATAACAGTGATATACTGGTAGAAGAACAATCAATGCTACTTTTAAACTCTCCTATCTCATTAGAAGTCTCCCATTTCACTCACCAGCTCCAATCAAAGCCACAGCCTGAACAACAGCAGCACTCGGAACTCTTGGTATAATAATGCCTTCCAGAATCTCACCGACGTCTGGCTCCGATTGAAACATCTCGATCCAGAAACATACAGCCATGATTGAAATCAAAGCCATGAAGAAAATTTCTAACTTTCTCACACCATAACTTGCAAGGAGCATAAATGTAAATGTATCGGTTGCTGTAAGTAGCGTGCCGATCCAAAGTGGAATATTAAAGAGTATGCGCAGCGCAATAGCAGTGCCGACGATTTCTTGAATGTCGGATGCGATAATTGCTATCTCAGCTATTAAATATAATGCGATAGAGACGGGGCGTGGGTAGTATCGACTTATTAGTTGAGCAAGATGTTGGCCTGTGACAACACCGGCCCTGGCAGAGAGGACCTGGATTAGTAGGCCCGCTATATGCGCATAGAGGAGCAACCAGAGCTAAGGAAAGAGTAGAACCAGATGGAAGTGTGAATGATTAATCTATGAGCGAGACTTTTTGTTATGAAAAGGTGGAGGAAATTATTACCAATTGAAATTTGGCAACTGCGCCAGTTTGTAGATCGGCCTCTAAATTACCAGGATCTAGGTAAGCTATGGACATCAGAAAACCTGTTTTGATAAAAAGAAAGACGGTTTTAGTAAGACGTGGAATGTATGCAGGTACTGACCACTATAATATATATATGATCGAATGGTAGGGAAGTTGTATTGGATTATTACTCAAGTGCAGCTGAAAGTAAATCTAAATCTTTGTTTCTTTCCTTCTCTTTTCTCTACCACTCGCTGCCAGTCTCTCTACTCACCAGGTCCTGTATATTTCCATAGTTTGGACCATGAGAATTTGTTCTGCACGACTCCAGTGTCGACCTCAGCAACTATCAGCGTGTCTATGTTTGATATGCGGTTGCTCACAAGTCCCTGTGTGACACTTGAATCGTCAATCTGAGTGTTTTCGTCCATGCTCGGACGTTGGATGAGAGGTGTTGAGTCTATCGTGCCGTCGTGTGCCATAGTTTTGTGTTGAGTAATGGTAGTTTTGTTGTTGTATGAGACTTTGCAGTGTTTTTAATATTATAGTAAATGAGAGCAACGGCAGCACCGGAAAATCTATGATATGTTGGGGAGGTTGGCTAAAGAGAAAAACCCAATTCTTCTCGTATATATATAGGCATATTCACCCAGCCACTAAAATCGAAAATGCATTGGACAGGACAATTAAAGTGTATAGTGTGCGGCAACAATCGGGAGAGGTTGCATGATCATACAACCAATCATACAGAATTCACTATTTTTCACATGATGTAACGATAACGGCAAATCCTTTTCTAATAATAAGAGGCTTGTTACCATATTTGATCCATGACGAGCTATTGTTGTTTATAGTTTAGCTTGAAGATTGGGAAACCGGTTCATAAGAAAGATGACAGTGGAGCGGAACATTAAAAGTGTCAGGCGCTACTCGAACGATGGTTTTCCCCTCACCCCAACAATATTAACAATTATTTCCTCCACATGCAATATAAATAACATTTATGTATCTAGCCGGATATGTTTAGCAGTCATACTTAATAAAGTAACAAGAATCTGATAACTCTCCTTGTACAACACGACAACTTATCAGATCCGTAAGTTCTCAGGGTTTCCTGATCAATCCAGTCAGTTCCGCTACGATTCGGTCTTGACAACAAATATATCAAGAGTCAGACATCTGTTCAGTCATCACAATTCCCGTTGCGCCCCATATTTTATTTTATCACGTTCCTTTCTCGTGCTGTTTACGGTGGTTTAATTACCATATTAATATGAGTGATCCAAAGGCGTATATCTGATAAAAATAAATGAATAATCTGATACACCCCTTCCCCACAAAAAACCCCGATAGAAATTTATACAATGCCCTGTTGTAATTAACGGAGGTTTTGGGGTCGGTCTTTTGGCTTTTTTATCGAATAAGTTGGTTCCCGATATTCATTAAGTTCACAGAGCAATTTACAAGCATTTTACTCGCAAGCTTTGTGGAAAAAAAAAAATTGGGATTCCTGACAACTTTCGACTTTCTTAAACGTATTCAAAACCAAGGTTTCCAGAAAGTTTATTGTGTGGTAAGATCTCTTTGAAAAAGAATGCTATTATATACAGTATGTCTACCAATTATTATTAATATGTACTACGAAACGATAGAATGGGCTTTATCGTGCATATAATACAGATACGTTAAAGTATATTAAACAGTTGTGACGCTATCTTCGTCATTCTTCGATGCTTCCGTGTAGTATCATTATTCATTTTGACATGTAAAAAAAGTTTGCAAAACCTTATCAGATCGTGTAACTACCAATTAACTAGTTATGGCAGTATGGTAGTGCAGTGCTGTCATGTGTCAAATCCAACAATATGTTGAATTGCGATCGTTGCACGCAATTATTGTAAGTACAGTGAGCAGTATAACTCTGCAATATTGGGTATTATAAATGTGCGGTCAATAAAATCTCGTTTTAAGGCAATGTAGCATTTTATTATTTATTAAAATATGATACCAAAAAATAATAATTGCACGTAATGCCTACTCATACAATTGAAAATAAAGTTGATCATTGTGTTAATGTTGAAACACCTTTAAAAGAGTGTCCGTTATAATTACTTTAGCGACGATTGACAAGGAACATTCAATCGAAGCAAGGGACCCAACACTTCAAATACCGCGTTCAATTAGATAGTAAATCGGCAAAAAAGTAAGTGGATAGACGTATTCGTCAGCAGGTTTACATTTAGGCGCAAGGCAAAAAAAAGAAAAAGAAAGCTTGTTGGGTTGTTACACCAGCGATTATAACCGATTATGGGCGATTATAACTGATTCTATTGGCTGAAACTGTTTTCGTTTTCATTTTCGGTTTCATTTTCGGTTTCATTTTCGGTTTCTTTTCTTTTTTTTTTGAATGATGATCGTACTATTTTGAAAAGTGCTATAATAAATATAAAGATATTATTGATGCCACACAACGCAACACACTTTCAAAGATGGAATTTAATTACCGCTTATAGGTAGGAGGAACCTGTCACAAGCATGTGTTATTGAGGCTGACATTTTGTGACACAACGCGAATATTACACCAACATTTTGCTCGTTATTATATACGTTAGTATTTGCCGGTTAGAACTTTTACTCCATATATTTTCAATGCTGAAAAAAATTTTTACTAGACGTGGTATTCGTGCATTTATACCTGGTTATACTAGAAGGGAAAAAGTTGAACAAGCAGATGCTAATACTCAATTTAATCTTGCTTTATGTTATGTCAATGGAGTTGGAGCAGAAAAAGATGAAAAAGCAGTTGAATTGTATCAAAAAGCCGCTGAACAAGGACATGCCAATGCTCAATACAATCTTGCTTTATGTTATGCCAATGGAACTGGAGTAGAAAAAAATGAACAAAAAGCAGTTGAATTGTATCAAAAAGCCGCTGAACAAGGACATGCCAGTGCTCAGTTTGTTCTTGCTGCATGTTATGACAACGGAATTGGGGTAGAAACAGATAAACAAAAAGCAGTCGAATTATATCAAAAAGCAGTTGAATTGTATCAAAAAGCTGCTGAACAAGGAGAGGCCAGTGCTCAGTTTGCTCTTGCTGCATGTTATGACAATGGAATTGGGGTAGAAACAGATGAGCGAAAAGCAGTCGAATTATATCAAAAACCTGCTGAACAAGGAGAGGCCAATGCTCAATATAATCTTGCTTTATGTTATGCTAATGGAGCTGGAGTAGAAAAAAATGAACAAAAAGCAGTTGAATGGTATAAAAAAGCAGCTGAACAAGGACATGCCAGTGCACAATTTAATCTTGCTTTGCATTATGACAATGGAATTGGTGTAGAAAAAAATAATCAAAAAGCAGTTGGGTTTTATCAAAAAGCAGCTGAACAAGGACATGCCAGTGCTCAATATAATCTTGCTATGTGTTATGCCAATGGAATTGGGATAGAAAAGTATGAACAAACAGCAGTTGAATGGTATAAAAAAGCAGCTGAACAAGGACATGCCAGTGCACAATTTAATCTTGCTTTGTATTATGACAACGGAATTGGTGTAGAAAAAGATGAAAAAAAAGCAGTTGAATTATATCAAAAAGCTGCTGAACAAGGACATGCAAGTGCTCAGTTTGTTCTTGCTGCATGCTATGAAAATGGAATTTGGGTAGAAAAAGATGAAAAAAAAGCAGTTGAGTTATATCAAAAAGCTGCAGAACAAGGAGAGACCAATGCTCAAGATATTCTTGCTACATGTTATAATAATGAAATTGGTGTAAAAAAAATTGTACAAAAAACGGTTGAATTATGTCAAAAAGCAGCTGAACAAGAAGAGGCCAATGCTCAATATATTCTTGCTAAATGTTATGCCAATGGATTTGGGGTAGAAAAAGATGAACAAAAAGCAATTGAATTATATAAAAAAGCTGTTAAACAAGGAGAGGCCAATGCACAATTTGATCTTGCTTTGCATTATGACAATGGAATTTGGGTAAAAAAAAATAAACAAAAAGCAGTTAACTTATATCAAAAAGCTGCTGAACAAGGACATGCCAGTGCTCAGTTTGTTCTTGCTGCATGTTTTGATGATGGAATTGGGGTAGAAAAGGATGAACAAAAAGCAGTTAAATGGTATGAAAAAGCTGCTAAACAAGGAGAGGTCAGTGCTCAATATAATCTTGCTGTATGTTATGCTAATGGAGCTGGAGTAGAAAAAAATGAACAAAAAGCAGTTGAATGGTATAAAAAAGCAGCTGAACAAGGAGAGATCAGTGCTCAATATAATCTTGCTGTATGTTATGCTAATGGAGTTGGAGTAGAAAAATATGAACGAAAAGCAGTTCAATGGTATAAAAAAGCAGCTAAACAAGGACATGCCAGTGCACAATTTAATCTTGCTTTGCATTATGACAATGGAATTGGGGTAAAAATAAACAAACAAAAAGCAGTTAAATTACATCAAAAAGCTGTTAATCAAGGACATGCCAGTGCACAATTTAATCTTGCCTTGCATTATTATAATGGAATTGGTGTAGAAAGAAATGAACAAACAGCAGTTGGGTTCTATCAAAAAGCAGCTGAACAAGGACATGTCAGTGCTCAATATAATCTTGCTATGTGTTATGCCAATGGAATTGGGGTAGAAAAAGATGAACAAATGGCAGTTGAATTGCATCACAAAGCTGCTAAACAAGGACATGTCAGTGCACAATATAATCTTGCTATATGTTATGCCAATGGAACTGGAGCAGAAAAAGATGAACAAAAAGCAATTGAATTGTATCAAAAAGCTGCTGAACAAGGACATGCCAGTGCTCAATATAATCTTGCTTTGCATTATGCCAATGGAACTGGGGTAGAAAAAGATGAACAAAAAGCAGACGAATTGTATGAGAGTGCAGTAAAGCAGGCACATATGTCAGTGCAAGTTGAAAACAGTAGCCATTATAGCAAAATGGCTGGGGTAAATTTTGACATCAAATATGTAATTGACTTCTATCAAGCAAGAGCTAAAGAGAGAAATGTTTATGCACAATATATTCTTGGCCTGTATTATGAAAACGGCATTGGAGTAGAAGCAGACATTCAAAAGGCCCTTGAACTATATGAAAGAGCAGCTGAACAGGGATATTCTAAAGCACAAAATAAGGTGTATACTTTTTATAAAAATGGGTCAGAAGTAAAGAAAAAAATAAGAGAAAAGGTTGAGTCGTATAAAGGTGATAAAAAGACTTGTTTAGCATCGATAGAGTGTTAGGCATAAATTGAGTAATAACATTGTATTATGTATAACTAATATGTCAGATATTGACTAAGCGATTTCTATATCATATAAACAGGGAAATTTGTCTTTGAATTTGTGGTATTATTAATCGTAACAACAACTACCATATTACAAAAAAACAAACTAACCCCAAATTCATATAGTATCCGAAAATAAGCACCACAATTGCCAAAAGGAAAATTTTTATTTATGAGCGTTAAAGCTATCTACATCACCATCGCTGTCAATAATTGCCATTAACATAGTCTTTATAAAAATCTTCAAATCAGAATCCGATTGTGTAATTTTACCATAAATATCTTCTTAACGCACAACATACACCATTAGACTGGAAACGACACGTATTTTTGTCCAGTTAAATATGAAGTTCGTTTACGTTTGACGACTTTTTTGGCCTTAGGTTGCGGTATTTTCTACAAACGAATACTTAGCATAATATAGCTCAGTTTTGGTCGTTTTTACATGACAACAGATGATCGAATTTTGTAATCGATTTTATGGAATAGTAACAGTAACAGTAATATACATTAAAAAATATCAATGTTAAATTTATTGGTTAGAACTTAGCCGGTGATAGTAGAAATATTTTAAAATGGTTGCTGTCGAATCAATCATCAAAATGCTCCAATAACCATATATTACATTAGCATTTGCGAAGTAGTCAATAGCATAATACAATTCATTATTTTCGTAAATATTATTGATTATTATGTTCTTAGATACTATTGGTGACTGAACGCATTATCGTTATAGATAAGATTGGCCTCTTTCTTGCGGAAAAGAGGACATGCCCTTGGTCACAACGAGAATAAGGCAGGAGTGTAGTAAACGGAGACTTTAAAAGGACATATGGCATTGTATAAGTCCTCTCTAGGAGACAATCTCATGTCGACACTATTGAAGAGGAACGAGTCTCGATATGGTTTGAATGTGTTTATACATCAGTACGAATAAGATGATTTTCGCTTGATACTTCGAAGGAGCAACTCGTCTACATACTTCATTATCGTTATTGGTCACAGAGTATGGACAATCATTGTGCTAGGGCGATAATTCGTGTCAGTAATAGAGAATGTTGATACTAAGTTGAGTTTTAATACGGAACGAAGTTGAAACAATCGAGAGCTATTTTCGCGATTGAGAGCTACGCATAATTATTATTGTTAGGCAATACCCTAACTTATGATAACGTATTGTTTTCCAGAATGCTAAGCAGAAAATTACTATCTCTTAAGACTGAGTAGAGACAGAACAACAAAGTTATACGTAATGCTATTGCAGAGCGTAACTTACCGCTCGTAAGGGTTAGCTTCCCAGACTCTCTAAGGGGTTTTAGATATTGACATATTATGCACGTAGTATGATATATAAAGATATTAATCAACAGAGCCCATCATGAAGAGATAACGAGAAGAACCCTTGTAGTAGTTAAAATGTGGAAAATGATATTAGAAAGGATTTTACTCATTTATGTTGAGTACTAAATGGGAGTGTACTGAATGATTTTATAACATAAATATGTGTCAGCTATGTGAGTATGAAAACTAGTGTTATGCTTAGAAGTTTTATGTTCAAAGCTGACCGGTTAGTATTCTCTACCAGTGGTCTTACTTACACGCGTTGTGCACTTTTGTCTTGGTAAATACCGTCGAGGCAATGAAAACCGGATATTCGATAAAATCAAGTATCATATCCCAACAAGGAGAAAAGCATCATAAGCTATCGATTGTATTTTTAATTCACTTGCTCCAACACTGAAAAATTCCAAGTTGACAATGAGGTTATGTGGAATTAGATTTTCACTATAAAGAATAAAAATTCGTCATTTTCTATTTGTGAGCAGTGGATTATACGAACAGCAATCTCGGCTGTGCGGAAAGGCTTTGAGCCGGTCTCGTAAATGGCTTTCCGTTAATGGAAATGACTAGAGAATGAGACACTGTTACTAAACAAACTCTTTTATAAAGATTACTAATAGAATTTTATAACGAGTTATCTCAAAATTGGTTTTTTTAGACGCCATTGTTCCATTGACGGAACGTTGATTAGGAAAACACGAAATAATTTCCAAGCCAATTTGTATTAATTGGGTTATAAATCGATAATCAAATCTTTGCATATTCCCAAAACAGTTTAGTTTTCAAGAAAGCCCACCATTTTCGGATACACTAGTCTATTTACATGGTTGCCATTCATCCAATTAGGGATTGACGTATTGTCATAGAGACCCAATCAACTCGTCGAGCAAAAAAAAGCAAACCGTCCCATTACCATCTGATTACTGGATTATTAAGCCAACATTATGGTTACACACGTCTCAGATCAAGATCAATGTGATATGCTGCAAACGCAACAACTATTCTACTTCATTTATTGGTGAATCGCAATTTCTATTTGCTACAAGTTTCTGTCTTTGTATCAAAATTTTTGCCAATCGACTTCCTTTGGTCTCAACCACAGAATAAGAAAGCAACTTTCATGTTGGCGTGTCCTTTGCCTTCGCCTACGTCTCCGAAAATGTTGGGCGTTACACGATCCCTTTACATAACGCTTTTAGCAATAAATCCAACTCATCGTCATCTATTTTTAAGTTTTCCTTAGTTTTTGGTGATAAAAATAGTAATGAGGCTTTGAATCAGGTGATGTACATTGCGAATTAACATATGTGTCTTGCCGTAATATACTGTGCGTTCACACGCAGCTAATCTATTTACGGACAGAATAAACAGAATCCTTAAAATTAACAATTTTGTCATTTGGCTTTGCCCGCCTTCTACTCTTTATAAATACCCCGTTTCCAAGGCATTCTAGGCACAACAACCAGACCGCAAGCAGAGAAATATAGAATTAATTGACTTGAAAAAAAGATACAAGCAGCTGAGGAATATTCAATCATAATAATGTCAAGCAGAACATCCAAACTCATTGTATTACTACTACTCGTCACTGTGCTCGTCCTTGGACCAGTAGCATGCGCGTCTGAAAATTACACTTCTACTACGACCAGCTACGTTCCAACAAGAACCTATAGTGGCTATAGCCAGGCTACTCCGACTTACAATCCTGGATGCATATATCCAGAATATATCGGCTCTATAAGATGTACGAATTCTCAGATCCACCATGACAACTCCGCTAGCTGAAACAAAATACCATTCACGTACTCATTATCGTTAATTTTTCTAATACAGATCAACCACCCGATTACGTTCCAGACGCACTCAAAGTTCCCAATGGACATAAATTCAAGTTCTTGCTTTATGCATCTGGATATCAAAATTATCAATGCAAGGGAGGAGCACATGGACAGCCAGGCAATTGGACATTTGGTAAGTATAGAGTCGGGTCAAATAGAGGTAGAAGAATGATACAAGGCTATTTTATTACTTATATAAGCGTTAACAACGTTCTTGTCATATAGTTGGACCTGTCGCAAATTTAATAAACGACATTTATCACGGTTCGTTTGGAAATGCTTGTAATCAAGTTGTTTTTCACCATTTAGAGGTAAAGTAGAATAAAACATTGTTCAAAATATACGTCATTAGTTTTCTTTACTTATATTTGCCTTTTCTTACCACATAGAAAACCAAACGCGTTAGTGGGTAAGTAACTGCTGTTAAACTTATCCATTTGTTGTAATCATTTAATCTCAATTTTGTTTCTGTCAAAATAGAGTGGCATGGAGTGGTATAATTCCGTCAGATTATTCTATGGTTGTCGCCAATGCAGTCATGACTTACCCTTCTCCCGATGGAGAAAACAATATTCCGTGGCTGTTGGCCAAAGCTATTTACAACTCTGTGAGTATATTATATGACAACGTGATAAACATAGCCCCGGTTATGCACGAGTTTACTGACGTTAATTATTTCTAATAAGGGTGATGGTGTATTCAGTGATGTCACATTTGTCTACCGCACCGAGACATATGGAGGCAAAGCCCCACCAAATGAGAAATGGTAAGTCCAGTGTTTTCCGAATTTTTACTTGCACTTATTGTTACTAAACCTAACTCAATGATTTCTCGTCAATAGTGGTACCGAATTTTCTGATGGTTACAAGTACGCTAGCCCATACGAGGCTCAGTATTGGTATTATCATAAGATTGAGGGCATTTATTAGATATAGAGATTTACATAATTTGTACAGACAACCGATTAAATTTACAATAAAATTTTACAGACACACATGATCGTGTTACAAAGTTTAATACTATACCTATTAGCGATTAATTCACATGGGTGGCCTTAAATAATATTTAATTTGTATAAATAACTTTCCGTGTCCATATATGCAAAAGTGCCAGAAAAAGTGTCAGAATCAACCATGCAAAAAGCAATACACTATTCTAGAATGCTGAGTTCAATCAGATAGTTGCACCGAAAATATGACCCGTTTTTATTCAGCATTTTGTTAATTCCTATTCGTAATTCGGTCCTGGGGTTCGTTTAGTCAAAAGATTATATCAAGACATTAAACCTAATTATTAAAGAACAGCCTCTTATTGTGAAGAGCGTAAATAAATCAAAATTCCAAAGGAAACCTTTTGGAAAAGATAATAGTGGAGTGGGAAAATGATTTTAAATTTCAAACGATTACAATATGATCGTTTCATTGTAATGCGATACTGCAGACATCACATGATACACAATACCGTAAACAATGTCAGAACATACTGTAGACATAGAGCCGGAGCATCTTTGAAACCGCCTTCTGTTTTATATCTAATGAACAGTCTGGCGATATAGAATCAATTACATCGGATACTGCCAAGCAACATATAGGAGATGGAAATGAAATTACTATAGTTTTTGATGAACAACAGCCTCTCTTAATAGCAATAATAGCGGTCGACCTCAATTGCAAGAAAGAAAATGGGTTGTTACATTTAATCCGTTCTTTACTTTAATAAGTTGTCTCAATACTGTATGATTTATCACTGTATTGCTGGTTGTATTCATTACGACATATTTGTGAGTATAGTTATGCACAATATATTAATATATTACTATTCAATACTTATACGCATCTCTTTTATGTAGCATGTTCCTCATAAACATGTTTATTTTCGAAATGTGTTTTAGAACTCTAGCCTCGTTATTATGGCTCGTATGTGGTCGGGCATGCCTCGATACAATTGTTGATGGCTTCGGAGTCTTTTTCGGTAAGTTGTGCGTGATTACGTGTAATTAGCTTTGCTTACATTTTTATACATTAGGTGGATTTGAATTTGTAATACTGTTTCGAGGGATATCAGTTCAACTAACCTTTGACATTTTTAACATTCTATCTTTTGTGCAGCATACATACACTGCCCTACAATAAATCACCGGATTTCACGAAACTTTACTAGTAAAACATATGAAAAGTCTTTCTTTTCAAA
>CAJVPI010000133.1:0-50486 GCA_910592345.1 Paraglomus brasilianum
GCAGCCACGCTCCGTCGAGACTAGTTAAATCCCAAGTGTCGATTACTTTCTGCTCTCCCGCAGTAGTCGGCACGACAAAGGATAGTGTCGAATTTTGAGAATATATGCACACGGAAACTCGCGGCTCCTCTGCCCTTTCTTCTCTATTGTTGCGCGATATGGCATAGCCAGTGTCTTGATTTCCATAACAATAAAGCAAAAAGCATGCCAACTTATTACAGATATAAGAAAGTAGTCGCATTCCTTCTTATGTCGAAAATTTCTTATGAGATGTTAATTCGGGTCCAGCAAACATCTTTATAACAAAAGGGTTCTTATATCGAGAGCCACTTGTACTTGGAAACTACAATTTCATTTATCAAGAGTTATAGTATTGATAATAGATATCAACATAGTCATCATCTATACAGACGATAGTAGTAGCATCACACATTCAATAAGAGAACACTTGTATAATAACCGCGGAAACCAATCCGTTCCTTACTTACAAGACCTGGTCGATATTTTTTATTGTGTCTGTATAGTTTTATTCTTAATTTCCTTCTCGTGGCAATGGTTTAGTCATTACGAAAAGAAATAGTCTTTTTTTATATGTAGCTTATGTTTCTGTTTTGCCATCTTTCGTCCTACTACATTACGGACTGGAGAATTTGCCACATTACGTCAAAGAAGATTCAAGGAACGGTTGATATTAAAAAAGGATATCTGGAGTCCCTCCGCCAAAGCTCGCGGAAAGACTTCGAGTTCAGTTATCATGTGTTTGTTTGTAAACTGAAAGCACAATACACAATCGAATGAATAAATTCATAAGTGATTCTTATTTCAAACTTTCTTTTCGCCTTCCTCCTTGCACATTTTCACCTATCACTTCACCAGTCCTCCCACCTCTTCCTCATCCTCTCCACCCTCGCTCTCCACATCACTACTCCTCCCTCTTGCCCATCACCCTCACTCTTTCCCATCTCATCGTCGTTACCATCTCGATCGTATGTTGATCATCGTCTTCACCGCTGACAAATATTCTCATTGGAGATCGGCATCACTCGAGTTGTTGATATCATCTTGACAAAACGTCATTGCATTATTGGCACGGTTTCGTCATCTGCACCTTTCACGATACGCAAAACCGATACTGACCTGCCATGCGAGAAATGCACTACACGGAATTTGCTGAATCGACTGGTAAGCTGTCGATACATACTGTAGTAATATAGAAGGATAATCAATAAATCTGACGGATAGATCGGAAAGTGATTTTGGTTAATCCTTTGTTACAATGTTGCTTACGTAAAGATAATTATCTCCTTCCCAGGTAGGATTTGGGTATAGTTCTGCGAGTATATGACAAATCCACTGAATTTCGAATAGCCATATCCACCACATATAAGCCTACAGTCTTCAACTGCCATCGTAGTAGTTAATGGCTCGAGAACCTGCAGAGAGGTCACATTTCGCTCTGTTCGATGTACGTTGCATATAGTTCTCTTAATGCAGTTCCGATGAAATGGTTATTTAAGTCGTAGAATAAAAGCCAGTTTCCGGTTTGTAATACAGTAATACATACTGTCACTAAAACGTCTGTAAAAGAACAGGGCTCTTTGTTACCTACATCAATTTTGACTGGTTACAAAGTACAGTTCGATACTTCAATTCAAAAATGCGTGTTTGTTTGCAATTATTTTTATTGCGATTATTATTGGGACGGTAAAGCTTGTAATTTCTTGAATTCGCATGTAAAGCCGGTGAACCAATGAAAAAACCAGCAATATTGGCTGTTAATTCGTATGGAGATGGTATGCTCGTGCAGCAAAGAGCAGTCGTTCGAATCGAAACTCAGTCTTAATTGAACAGATACGTTGAATCAGGGGTCAAGTGGGGGTTTATCAAGATATATTAATATTAAATTGAAATTTAGAATATTAAAGACATTAAATATGAGCATTACTTGATTGTTTTTTAATGCAAACACTTTGATGAAAAAGTACAGAGTAAGATATAGGTAGCATAAATTTATAATGTTATTTGCATAATGTTTACATACTCGTCTTTCCTAGTCTTCCTTCTTTATTCAAAAGTTCAGTTACAATGTAAAGTACAAGACATTATGACATTTCCGTTTTTAGTAATAAAGACATTTGCCAAATATCGCGTTACAAATAAAGTCTGACATAAGTTTTTGTTCAATGTGCTGTAGGAGATTGCATCAATTACTTGACCATGAGAATATCGTTATCATTCTCGCACTCCTTTTCCCACAGACGCACGTATTCTCTGCCATATAGTCAATTAAAAGCAACATCATTACCTCCATGTCATCAACATCAAAAATTTTCTTCTTCCACGCGTGCCTGCAAAAGGATTACTGACACATCACCAGACTCTATAGACTCTGCCAATACTAGAGCGAGAAACGCTTACAAGCTCTCTTCTTATTGAGTAACCGTCTGCTGACATACTATTCGCCAACGTTAAGTCTTTACTAGTTTTTTGGCATCTTGCTTATTAATAGACCGTCTGTTCACTAGAAAAAATGTAGGTTAGTCGGAATAATTTTAGTACTAATCGAAAGTCATAGTGTCATAAAAGAAACATTAGTTTTGAGGGGGGGGAAAATCAAAATGCTAGTTCTGGACGTCCCAAAATTGGAAATTTTTCTAAAAGAAGAGTGGAATTCTTTAAACATAATTAATAGCATGCATGCTTAGAAGAATAGAGGAAAGCATTGCTCACAATGGATGGGTTAACTAGATATTAGAGTGTTTATAAAAAATAAAGGTAATTGCTTAAAAAAAAACAAACGCATAAACTTCCCTTCGGGGCTAGTTCCTACCCCTCAAAAATAATGGTAGCAACAGCAGCAAGCTTGTTGCATTACCATCATGACGTACAGTTGAAACGCATAAGGTGAATCGCGTTCATGTTAGTATGTGACAGATTCGAACTAAAATTATGTCAGAAGCAAACGTATAACCAAGATAGAAAAACAACCAGCGCTTACATAACTATTTACATATTGTGTCGAGTTAATTACCGCGGGAGACGATTGGCAATTGACCTTGAGATTTAACTTCTTCAAACGAGTCTGGTAATACCTCTCCGCTAAACATATAATGACCTTAATTTAGTTTTCTCTATGCACAATCAGTCTTGTACACGCAGGCTCTCGATTACTAATTAAACACTGTTCTACTCTTATCAATGGGATTAATTCGATATATTGTAGGGGTACGTTTATATCAAAGTAAACGCGCTTACTCTTACAGACAATTAATTAGCGATCGTATTTGCCAACTCGGAATCGATGGACAAGATCGAATTCCCACTTGGTAATTTAACGCTGATAATATGCGAAACCAATAAATATAATTTATTGAGTAAGAGCTACTCTATTTAATACAATTAACATCGTCAAGGAGAATCGATTTCTTTAATTAAATCCATTATTGCTATGAAGGTCATGCTATGTCGATATCACTATTCGTTTCAACGGAGAACGAATTTTTCCCGTCGACTCGGAACAAAAGTATTATTTCTCGCGGCGAACAATTAATAACTTAATCGACTAGTATGTTTGAAGTAATAATTCCAGTGTGTAATATGTTAGTTATTGGATATGACTGCATATACAGAACGATGAAATCTGTACGGTTGGAACGACACGTTCCGCTTATCACCACTGAAGAAGTCTCGAATACAGACTTAGCCCTAGAGTGCCTGTATTTTATTCCATTGAAAAAATACAATAAAGTCAAAGAAGAATTGATCTTAGAGCCTTTGTCAAAGCTGTTGCTCCTGTATCTCAATTTGATTATTCTGGAGTTCCAAAGGGAATTTAATTCTAGAGCCTTTGCCAAAACTGTTGCTCCTGTATCTCCAATTTGATTCCACTGAAGATTCAGAGAAGTCAGAGAAGAATTTGATTCTAGTGCCTTTGCCAAAGCTGTCACTCCTGTATCTCCAATTTGATTCTGCTGAAGATTCAAAAAAATCAGAGAGGGATTTGATTCTAGAGCCTTTGCCAAAGCTGTTGCTCCTGTAGCTCCAATTAGATTCTGCTGAAAATTCAAAGAAGTCAGAGAGGAATTTGATTCTAGTGCCTTTGCCAAAGATGCCACTCCTGTATCTCCAATTTGATTATCCTGAAGATTCAAAAAAGTTAGAGAGGAATTTGATTCTAGAGCCTTTGCCAAAGCTGTTGCTCCTGTATCTCCAATTTGATTATCCTGAAGATTTAAAGAAGTCAGAGAAAAATCTAATTTTAAAATTTTTGCTATCATTGTGGCTCCAACATTTCCAATTTTATGCCCTTCAAATTCTAATAATAAACATTGATTTTGATAATTTTGTGTTTCCAATTGATCAAAAAAAGATGACAATTGTTTGTAAAGAGTTCCATTTGGTTTGATCTTTAAGATTTTACTAATGTCATCCAGTGCTTTGTTGTACTTGCAAAAATCAAGATAGATAGCTGCTCTTATGCCTAATGTATTCACATTGTTTTCTGGCTGAATTTCTAATGATAATAACTTGTTGAAATCATTTAATGCATTATCATATTGTTTGAGTGTATAATAAATCTTTCCTCTTACTCTCAATGCCAATGTATGATCTGGTTCAGTATTTAAAAATTTATTCAAATTACTCAATGCATTGCCATATTGATTAACATCACATCTAATAATTCCCTGTTCCATTAAGATAAACATATTTCTTGGATCCATTCCCAGTGATTCATCAAGATCAATCAATGCATGGTCATATTGCTCAAGCATGAGATGAACATGCCCTCTTAGATGTTGTGCTATTGTATCAGTTGGTTTAATTTGTAAAAATTTATTGAAATCTTCTAGTGCATCTGCATACTGACAAAGATTAAAATAGACAGCTCCCCTTGCAATCAGTGTGTTTGTATCATTTGGTTCAATCTCTAATAGTTGATTGAAATCACTCAATGCCATTTCATATTGGTTAAAAATGTAGTAGATGTTCCCCCTGACTTCTAATGCGAGTGTATTAGTATCACTTGCATCAATCTTTAATGATTGTTTAACATCTTTAAGAGCTTGTTTGTACTCGGACTGTTGCATATAATATTTTCCACGCCAAGCCCATGCTCTGGCATTGTTGGGATTATTTTTTATTGCTTGAGTTATATAATCATAACATTTTTTATAGTTTGAATTTTCCAGATATGCAATTGCAAGGTCAATTTGAATAGTTGCACTGTTGGGATATTGAATAAGTGCTCTTTCAAGCCATAATATTGCATCATTATATCTTTTTTCATCAAGGGCTTTCTTGCCTTGCTTGTATGTATTATGTAGACTTTTTGGCCTCTTCATTCTTTGTAGGATTGTTTTTCTTGGTTTCATTTTAAGCAAATATAGAAACTTTGATTTTATAATAGAAGATTCCTCAACATCATCATCATTATCATCCTGACTTGTCACAATAGCTGTAAAATCTTTTGTTTTGTCTTTTGGTGTAATATGTCCAGCTCTGACAAACTTTTCATATAATGCTTTGTAAATTGGTGAGCTTGGTAATTTTTCTGTATCTTCCAATTGAAATTTTCTTCTACAATAAAAGCAATTCAGTTCATGACAGTTTATCCTCATGAATGTTTCTAATGCCAGATAGCTGATTTTGTGTTTGCATGGAAGTATTCTAAAATCATCTGTAACTTCTTGTGTAAATTGACATGTAAGATGATCAGCAACCATGTCTAAGATTAATAAATCATTTGGATTTGAATTAAGAAGTTCTTCAGATGGCTGATTATAATCAGGTTTACTTGCTTTCTGTCTTAGTCTTGGGACTGATATTTCAAAATTTGCTTTGCCACTTGCTTGACTAATATAAGTATACTTTTTATCAGTGTAGCATCTCATGTCTTGAAACCTTTTCTTATCTTGGTTCAAAGCTTCAGCATACTGATCTAGATCAACTTCCACTACAGAAAATGTGGTTGAATCTTTTTTATGCAGTGTCATTAAAACTTCCATTGCTTTAAATTGAATAAATTCCATCTTGACTATGTCCAGAGATAGTTTTGCAAGATAGTAACAATGAGCCAAGGTATTAGTATTTTTTGTAGACATTATCAGACATTGAGCAATATCCAATATACCAAACAATAATGAGTATGAAACTGATTCTGAGATATTATCTGACATAATTTTTAATTTAGATTTGTTATTATATTCATTTGTTTCTGATTTTGCTGAAACTGCTTTATTCCACTCTTGGTCTCCAAATCTCCATAAATCCTTAATCAGCATCAATTCCCCTTTAGCAACCAAATTTCTATGAATTGGAGCAGCTGACCATTCAACAAATGCTTGGTAAATTGTATACAAGTACCTCCATTCCTTGTACCAATGTCCCACAGAAAACTTAGATTGTAAAGCCTTCTGAATATTATTATAGATTTCAATAGTGGATTTGTTGTCAATTGGGGTTTCCATAGTTGTCATAACACCAGTCATACCAGGTAAAGCTTCAACTAGTGCAGCAAAAAGAGCCTTTAGTTGGTTTATAATTTCAAGCCAGACAGTCTTATCATCATCCATCACATGAAGAGTATTATAAAGATGCATAAGTAAAAAATTATTGTTATAATTTTGAACTTTAACACTTTCCTCCAAAGTAGCAAATAAAACCCTTGGACCTTGTAAGCCTTTTTCTATGACTTTGGCATAACATTGATGGAAGCCATACATTTTTGTAAGATTTTCATGCAAAGTTTCAAGTAACTTCTTGTCCATTTTAACAAGTTGCTTGCCATATGTTTCTAATGCAAATGCATATGCTCGAAGATGCAGTTCCAATTTAATATCAGCAGTCACCTCATAGTCATTGTTATTATATGCAACATTAATTCCAATTGTTTCCAAAACATTTCTCAACTGATTAACATCTAACTTATTACCAAATAATAGCAACAGATTGGATAATTTAATAAAATGACTGACTCTGTCATTACTGTTGACAATTGATTCCAAAGTTGTAGATAGTTGCTCATTTAATTCAACTTTGCTCAGATGTGCTGTAAACACTTGTTCATAATCTTCATAGTCATCACCATTATTATTATCACTGTCACTTTCAAAGACAATGAGGTCTCCCTCAAACATATCTTCAGTCTCTGCATTATCAAGCTGCTTCTCTTTCCCTTTGTTTTTGGTATTTGAAGATAATGGTTGTCCAATTTCCTAACAATATTAAAGGAGTTGCAAAGCATTGCTTAATTCATTCCATGCGGAAAAATTATTGAAAAGGAGCTTATTGTATAATCAAAACTTACCCAGCTGTCTGCCATACCAAATGCAAAAGTTTTATTGCAGTGAAATTCGCTTGTTTATTATTATGCCTGTGTGATGTAATACAATTTGATATCGAAAATTTCTTACGAGATGTTAAATTGGGTAGCAAAAATCTTTCTTATAGGCCATCTTTGTTATATCGCAGGGTTCTTATATCAAGAACCACTTGTACTGGAAACTACAATTTCATCTCATAACATTTATCAGGTGCAAATTGTGCAAATAGTATTGTTATTGTTAATAGATTTACGTCAAACGAGGATGTTCGGCTAGCAAAGTATCAATAGTCATCATCTACTACCACAACAACCGTTTAAATACCGACAATAGTCGCAACACACCTCACGCATGTAATAAAGGAATGCTTTATAAAACAAACCGCGGAAACCAATTCGCCGTTTGCACTTGTCGATATTTTTATTATGTCTAGTATAGCTTATTCTTAATTTCCTTTTCATGACCAATGGTTTGGTCATTACGAAAAGAAATAGTCTTATTTTTAATATGTGGCTTATGTTCTGTTTCGCCATCTTTGCGTCCAAATACTAACTACTACATTACGGACCGGAGAATTTGCCACATTACGTATAAAAAGTATATCTCGAGTCCCTCGCGGAAAGACATTCGAGTTCAATTCTCGCAATGTAGTCATGTGTTCATTTGTAAACTGAAAGCATAATAGACAATAAATTGATAGATTCATAGTATTTCTCATTTCAAACTTACTTTTTGCATCCTCCTAACATATTCTCACTTATCACCAATTGAAACCAACACCCATGTTTGTTCTCCACTCTTGCTCTCTACATCACTATTCCTTCGCTTTCCGCACTCTTGCCCATCACTCTCACTCTTTTTCATCTCATCATTGTCGAACTCGTTACCATTTCGATCGTATGTTGGATCGTTGTCTTCACTGCTAGGACTATTCTCATCGCCAGTGTTGATGATATCATCTTACAAATATTCATAAAATGTCATTGCATCATCTCAATGATAGGCTTACATTATTTTGTCCACCGGTATAGTTTCGTCATCTGCGCCTCTTCCATCATCGCTATCACTATGTAGCGTACTCACGGGAACGATCCCAATTTGACAACAAGAACCTTTTCACAACACGCAAAACTGATGCTGACCTGCCATGCGAGAAAATACACTTGCCCGACGGAATTCGTTGAATCCCCACCGGCATAACTGACTTCCGGCTGTTGATAATAATAACTTTTCTTCGCGGAAAGCGTCCGTCTAACATAACACTGTCAACGGTGTCATCTTCCTCCACGCAATGGATCCAATGACCGTCGTAATAAATTCCATTTGGAAACGTAGTGTCGTTGACCCGTCCAGTTAAAATCGTCACAAATCGTATGGAGTGGGTTTATCTTGAAAAGTTTCTCATCTTGACTGTTTACTTTTAGTTGTAAAAGCAAAGCACCAGGTACGACTATGATTATCAGCTAATTGACTGTACCGCTCTAAAGGCTTGGAGATGAATTTCAGGAACAGCTTAGATATTAATATTAATATTAATATGGCTGTTGAAACGATTTTTTTAATAATCACGTGAGTGAAATTACGCAATTGATCGTCAGCGCCAGTTCTAGTACACAGTAATTAGGGAAATAGGTATAGTTCTTTGTCTGCTTATAAATCAGATAGATACCTGCGTTTGTTAGTTATTAATATAAGCTTACTAGATACATTGGGCACGAGTATTAGTAATCTCCCGAAAGACTATTATTGCGTCAAACTTCCTTTTACATTTTAGCCTGTTGGAATCTCTTCCGACTGCTGGCATACTTAGCGAATATAAATGCCAAGAAATACCGTTACTATTACGTGTCTCAATGCCCATTTACGATTGATAGTCTTTGGGTAAAAAATGAACAAAGACAAGTATATATTTAAGAACATGGATGTTAATTACATGCAGACTCAAAGCTTGAACACAAAGTTACTAACGAGACTCACTCGTTTTCAGTCTCCAGCAGCTGCTCTTCTGCGCTGCTTCTATAGCATGTTATATGAATCACACTATTTACGAACGAAGGCCAAAAATGCAGAACAGTGTAATAATGCCTCCGCTAGACCCGTTTTAAGATTCCAACATCTGCTTTCTAAAATGCTTATTTGGTCATCGCATGGTGTTTCGGCTTCTGTATTAGGACTTACTTTTGCGTAAACGTTGTAACTGTTGGAAATTATGCCGACTGTAACCAATCAGAAATTAATGCTCAATCTTGCATACAAAGAAAATATAACGTTGTTTCAAGTTGTGTCACAACGAGAGCTTAATGACAACATAAATTCCGGCTAAAAGTATTAATTAACGTATATTAAATGCTTTAACTCTATAAATGCAAACAAATACAACAAAAGCAAAAATATACTTTTTTATCAAAACTTTTTGTCCTTGGCTTCCGCTCGGTCATGATGATTCATGCGGGACATCTTAAAATGATTAAAAGCAAAGAGTTTTGTCAAAATGTTGAAACTTGTGGTTGTGTTCTACCAGACTCGACTTGTTATTAACAAACAATAGAGCTAAAATTTGGTATGTCGAAAGTTTTGTGATAGAATAAATAAAAATTTTAGGAGCGGTTTACTGCTTCTAAATTTAGATATGATCTTTTTTATTAAAGCTCGTCCCGTAACACTTGTCTTTAAAAGATTAAAATGACGCCATTCTGTCGATTTTCTGTTGAGTAAATCTTTCTATATTTTTATCTTCATCTAAACGGAAATTAGTTTAAATAATAATAAACTTTCATAACAACCTTGTGATGAGGGGGAAAAAGGATGCTTAAACTCAAAGACCTTTATAGTTTTATGGTAGCAATTATTGCAATTTGGGCCTTTTCCATAGGATGTTGACATTTTCTGTATCAATTCGACTTTAGTATATCTGCGTACGTAACAAGAAATACGAGAAATGGATTACAGCATATCGTGCTTTTATTATCGTGCCAGTCAGTTGAGTATTCTCCATATAAAGCAAACAATAAAATAGTATTATTTTAGGTATTAACCATCGTCCATTATTTAAATATACGATATATATAATTATGCTATGCACAAAAATTGATGAGTTCTGTCATTTGTGCGATCGAGCGAGCATAAGAGAAATCTTAACATTGATCTGAAACGGATTGACGGGTGAGCAAATTATGTAAACAAAGATGACGAAATTGGATGACAAGTATGTTCGAACGATCTTGTCACGTGTATATGTATTTTGTCGATCTATCCAAACAAATGCTTCATATCCTTGATTATTATGTCCTTACCGGTGCACCCCATATTAATGTACTGTACATCCTTATATGTTATCGGACCATCTTTTCTTCTAATTCCAGTCTTCATTCTGGACAGGTAGATAGGCTTCCCCAAAAACATTGCTCTGTTCTATGACGCTTACCATATTTTCCTCAACAAACCAATACATGATGTTATCTGGTGTACGCCTCTTTGTTAACGGCATTTGTGAAGAATGCCAAAAACTTATATTACTGGTAACACAACTGTTAATATATACATATATACATTTACATTTATACATATATATATTAACACACGATTGCGCGTGATCTTACTGACTGTGTATAAATACCACTCGACGCTTTTTCCCAAACGTTACTCTGTCACATTTATAGTTTGAGCCTTAGAACTTTTCGCTGCGGATAAAATAGATAAGTGAGAGAACCCTCGACATAAACGGAAGCCTCGGTTTACATTACCTAATATCACCACCAGCATTAAGAAATGAATACAGACACACAGAGAGACAACATTTGTGAGTCGAAGACAGTTGGTCGTGGAAATATCAATTACAACAACAATAATGCTGAATATAACGTTACGAACTGTAATATTCACAACCGCTACTCACGTAGATTTTCTTCGACGTATACACCAATGTTACCATCTACGTTCGACATGCCGCTGACACCAGAAGAGGACGAGCTCAAACAAATAAACATTGACAATTATTCACATCTGGCTCTATCATACTCTAACGCATTATTTGGATCAAACGCAATATCCCACTCTATGCCTTTCCCCCCAACGCCGCCATCGCCTCCAGAGAATCTGCCTTTCGACCCATCACCAATCCTCACCGCAGATGAATTTAATTCCATTTTCGAGAGCTTTGACGTTGTATATGAGGACAAAAGAGCCGAATGGACGAATTATACCTATAACCATCAACACGAATTTAATGACTACGGAGATATGGATGAATTAAACCTAGATAACAATAACAAAAACCCTGATTATGGATGTATTTATGATGATGAATGCGCGAATAATAATAATGTTCATGACCACCTTGCATTAATACTGGGTGATCTGTCCATTGACAGATGAATTCAAGAAGGGTAATGGAAATGAGGTTTATGTTTATAGATTAGAAATTGTTAAATTCTCTTTTTAACATAACGGGGACTCTCACTTTTATTTTATCTGTTGTTTACAAAATATCTTTTTTTTTATATATTTACCGTATCATACCATGTCCATACCATATATCCCGTGCATCTTGGTCAATGCAGGGCATTGATTGCTTCACACGCTTGTAATGATTTATTTGTTGATATCTACGCAGATAGCGGGTTTTTACCCCTCCCTCCTCATTCTAATATCGGCTCAGATCTACTAATGCATTTACAACAACATTGTTTTTGTTGGGAAATTTCATTATCCCGTATACGCTCATTATTATTTCAATTTCCGCGCAATAAAACCTTTTTAGTGAACAGCAATGACAAAAATCGATGAGTACCCCAAGTGGACATTGGATTGTTGGTGCGACTGACGGCCCAATATGCGAATTGATCGCTATTAGTGACAATCGTACTGTATATCACATTATCCTTCGTAGATCAAAGTTCGGGAATAATTTCCGTTCACGGCGCCAATGTAAAATCTGGTGATGTTGCACCGATTCGTAAATTCTTTGCATCCTTCCTAAGGTACATCGTATCATAAAGTACCATTAAGCAATTGTCTTTTTGCTCACGCCACCACCCACTAGTTTAATATCCTTAGCAATTACCAAACATTCCTTTGGACAAGATTTATTTTACAGCCGTTATTATACGCTAAAGTTGTAGCCACCGAACGGAACGTTTCGGATCTCATATTCGTGCAACATTGTGAACAACAATTTTCATCATTGCCTCTTTGTGCTACCGTTTGAAGGAATATTCTATAAAATTCTGTTAGCTCACAGCCTGCGTTGTTGCAAAACGTAATAACCGTTGGTGTGACGGCCAACCCTTACAAGGCTATCATCATCTAGGGAATAAACATTTACTGCAGTAGCGTGGCGAGCTAGTACGTTAGAGAATTGGTATTTTGCGGAATTCACTAATTACTTTGAAAGTAATATATGGCTATAATAAATAACGAAGGGAGGATAGCGGTTTGTTTGTAAGTAGATCCCTTATGAACCAATCCCTTGGTTAATTTGAGATTTGCATTGTCTCTAACATTTGTATCGTGTAGTATGAATTCTTAGTAGAATATTAATTAAGAATCGGTGTAGAGTATTTCGTATTTTCATTCAATTTTCCTAAATTAGACTAAAATATCATTTTTATAATCAATATTACTTGACTCTGCCCATCGAATGCCCACGCGATGATTTCGGTACGAGGTTGGACAGCATAATTAAAGAGTATTGACGTCTAGAACTGCGATATTAATCGGAAGCTTTTCTATTATTAGCCTTTGTACCAGATTTCCCGACCTTGTATACTGGCCATGCGTTTGTTTGCGCGGTCAGAAGACTTACGATTCGATTCTTTCCAGCATGCTAGTAATGAAATTCGGAGTAAGCAGTCTTAGTCGTATAGTCAAATACTGTACAAATATGTTATGGCATGTAACATAAATCACGATTTAATAAACAGCCAATCAAATTTATAAAGACAGCAATCCCAATGCTATATTGATAAACGAGTTAAAAAAGCTTTAACTTCGACTAGTAGAAGTGAAATGACATTAAAGAACGCAGAAATACAGTGCAATGCATGATATTTATACTTCGAGACCGACTTATTGTTTAGAAGGACGACAAAGCTTTTTTACTGGTAAAACTTTTGACAATTTGGCAATTGTTTTATGCAAATATGCAAAAAACCAAAATTTAGATGTGGTAAATTTCTCTTTGCAACCCATCTTATTTGAAATATCAGCATCCCTACGACGTTTACCACAGATAGCAGAATAGCTTACTATTATAAATAAATCTTTAGCCCCTGGTCAAAGTCTTGATATCCGAGCCAAGCGCCTGTGCAGGCCTTCAGAATATAAATGCAAAGTAGGTATGTCTTCTGTAAGGCGTTTCAAAAATTCGAGAAGAACGCGATACTAATTGCACTGTCCACGTTTTTGGCAGTCTTATGGTATGAGAACGAGAAAAATGTTATATGTTCCAGTGTGAACCTATTTGTGGCTTAAGACAATTCCAACGGATTTTGACAACGCGACGTTAATTTACTCTGGCGAAATTAATTCGATTTCGTTCAATTACGGCATATGGAAAACCAGTCAAGCAAGATCAAAGGATAAATAGCCATACCATGCTCATCTTAACTTTGGTAATGTACGTAAAAGGTTATGGTTTCCAAAACGTCATCGAAAGGTTCGAGTTACGGCATCGTCAGAAATTGAACGTGATTTTATAAAACTAGTTGGTGGTCGGGGTGGATCAAGTCAGAGGCATAGATAGAATTGGAATAATTGGCAAAGAAGCTTAACTATTACTTTAGCGTTGGGTCTTTTTTGGATATTACCATCCAATGAATACTTGTGTTACTGAACATAAAAGGTGGGAAAGTGAACTGACGTGAGACTAGTGCAGATCTTATACATTTACACGAACTAATCAGGAAATGAAACTTCAATGCTCAGAAATAACGCCTTTCTCAATATAAGGGCGATAATAAGGGAAGCCCTGCTTCTTAAGGGTATATTTCCTTCACACAGCTCAACTGTGCTGATTAGCGTCCGACATTATAGGAGAAAACGACAAACCGATACGAGTAACGAGCCGCCGCCACCGCCCACTACAGTAGCGCCGGTCATCCAACTTCGCCCATATCAACAAGAATGTATCCAAGCATGTGTGGACAAATTACTCAAAGAAAACGTTCGTAGACAAGCAGTATCGCTTCCTGTTGGTAGTGGTAAAACGGTGATATTCTCGAATTTAATCCAGAAAATACCACCCCCACAACCGGATGTCACTAAGGTTTTAGTAATAGCACATCGACAAGAATTACTTCATCAAGCCTACAGACAGATCAGTTCTCATGTAGCAGACAAGGGACTGGTTGTTGAGATTGATCAGGGTAGTAAAGTAGCAAAAGGTAATGGTGATATTATCATTGGGAGCGTGCAGACATTAGGTCGACCTTCAACTCTTAGACTTGCCAAGTACAACCCCGACGAATTCAAAGCTATTATTATTGATGAGGTAATTGAGCTGGTTGCTTGATTCTTTAGAAATTCACTATATTTTTGACCGATTTATTTTAAATGGGACTTGTGGTTTTTTTAATCACCTTCCTCACTAAGGCCCACCATGCTACGGCAGCTAGCTACCGGCGTATTCTCGAGTATTTCAAGGCTGATACCAAAGACAGTAAAGTTTTTGTCTGGGGGTGTTCTGCCACACTATGCCGTTTTGATGGAATAGCTCTCAGCAGTGTCTTCGATGAGATTACGTTTCATCGTGACTTTTTAGACATGATCAAAGAAAAATGGTTATGTTCGTTTAGGGTAACAACAGTGAAAACGGAACACGAAATGCCAAACATAAAAAATGCAAACAACGATTTCGATGTTAATTCGTTGGCACAAGCTCTTGATACTCCGACAAGAAACCAATTGGTTGTTCAGATACACGCGTCGCATGCAAGTGAGTCTGATGTCAACGACGTATATTCGAATGCTATTTTTGAGATATAAATGCGATCAAGATGGTATTTTTTTTTATCCCAAATGTATACACAGATGATCGTAAATCAACTCTTGTCTTTGCAGTAAACAAAGCTCATGTAAATGCACTGACCGAAATGTTCAGAGAATATGGAGTAGAAGCGCACGGTATAACTTCTGATACACGAAGTCACATCCGCACCGAGATTCTCGAGAGATTCAAAAGACGTGAATTTCCCGTATTGGTCAACTGTGGTATAATTACCGAAGGTACAGATATTCCGCAGATTGACTGTGTCGTAATGTCACGTCCAACTCGGTCACCAGTGCTATTTACCCAAATGATTGGCCGAGGGATGAGGTTAGCTCCAAATAAAGAAGATTGTTTGGTGCTCGACTTTGTTGATTCTTATAGAAAGATACCGGATATACAAACAGTGTCATCACTGTTTGGGATGGATCCAATGACTGACTTTAACAACAAAACGGTCTTTGAAATTGAGAAAATGAACGAGGATGTCATTCACAAAACCCCGGAGGCGAATGAAGGGCGAGACTTTCCATATACACAAACAATAAGTGAATGTGAAATCACAACATGGGATAATCCATTTGAATTTGTAGGTGACTGTTCTGGGGTAGGATCTTTTCTTCAGCACACTACGAATGCATGGGTAAACGTTGGGCCAGACAGTTATGTGCTTAATCTAATTGATGGAAAGTCACTACGAATAGATAAAGGAGGTGATGGTATTTATAGAGCAAACTTTCGAAAAAAATTTGCTATTGATGGGAAACACTGGACAAAGACTGAACCGCTCAAACTTGAAACCGAAACACTAGTAAATGCTATACGCGGATGCGACACCTGGGTGCAAAATAATTTTAGTTATATGATAATAAGTCGAGCTATGTCGAGAACGGCTCTTTGGAGACGCGAGCCTGCTTCAGAGTCGCAGAAAAAATGGTTGCGTAAGAGAGCAGATAAGATAAAGCATTGGAAAAATAAGACTAATATTAACTCGATGACTAGAGGGCAAGCATCGGACATGATCTCGAGGTTGATAGATGGACTTGCCAATAATTGGACATTAAAAATGAAGGAGGACAAAGTGATTGAGTCACACAAGATAAAAAAGGCAAAGAATGAATTCTTGCGTAAAGGAAGCTTGAGTGATCTTTCGTTGCCGAACAATAATAGTTGAATGATTGGGAGTAATCATGTAATTTTTAATAGTTAGATCAAGAGTAATTATGGTTTTTCCATTACAGTCATCTTACAGGATTCTTAATAGCTATTCAGAATGTTTGCATCTAAATAGTGGATTCGATTGTAACAAATGCCAAATCTTTAATTGTCTACAAATTATTATTATTGGGAATCGAACATTGAGTGGCTAAGTAGAAATACAACTTACGCTTGCCAGTTGGCACGATCGATCATTGATTTGTTGTATTGCCCATAACACCCGCAAATGTCTTCGTATGAAGAATTTCCTTGCACAATTTATTGATATTGTCAGTAAGAGCGCTTAAACAACTAATAATAATAATATTTCGCAAAAGTTGACATTTACAAAGGCATGGGTTTTTAATACTCAATGGGTTTACAAAACTTGCAAGAAATACTTATTGACAAAGACGCGGACAAGACTGTTGTTTTGTATATTTAAAAAGTATTGCCATATTTACAACAAAATGATCATAAAATATGACACACGATAACTCTATGAAGGCGAGCGGTGTCATAAACAATTTAACACAAAAAATGGTGCGTCAAACCAGTGGCCTTGCATGCGTTTGGTACATCTTTAGCGTTCAATCGTAGGTGTAAACAAATAAAGAACGCAAAACTCCTTGCATGCGTTTGCCTTTTTTTTTGTGGTCTAAACCGACAACCCGCGATTCAACCTCGCGCATCAACTTTTATTTCATTCTGCAGATAAATTCATTATTGACATATAGATCATGTATCTAAGTTAATCGGAAGAGAAGCAAACTTTTGGAATAAAACTGTAAAATTACAAGTCTATTCAAATTTTGAGCCACTAAATTATATAATATTAATATTTTTAGTATCAAATTTAACCATTTCATGTCTTCATACCAACCACTGAATCAAAATCATCTCCCCAATGTCTGGTGCTGAATCAGGGATCGGTGGTCCATAATATCGCTTACTAAATCTCGATCGAATTGCCTATCTCTAAAAGGTGGTTCCCAGTGGCAACTAAATACATAATAATGCCAAATGCATATACATCTGATTTCTGAGTAAATGGCTGGGCATCCTGTTTGTCAACTATCTCTTTGAGTATTACTTTTGTCAATTCATTTGCATATGTGTGCATCCATATACAGTACGTTTCTCAACAGAGAGTATTCAATCCATTGTATATAAGCATCATATCGATTCTTCGTATTACTCCATGATTCAAATCCAAAGACTCGCTACCAGTCGTCTAATCAACACGTCTTGGTGCTTTACATTTGATTTATAGTTGGTTCAGTGGTTTTTGTGCATGCCAGACATAAATTACCATCATATAATGTTTGTTTGTGAATAGCGTAATGAACAGAGTCAATTTGGCTTGATTCTATCACTAATCTCTAAAAAAGACAAATTTTATTAAGAAAAGCTATTTTTTTTCTCGTAAATACAGTATGGAAATCATGCAAACTTTTACCGGTCGTTTCTTCACCATACTCAATATACACTGTTACATCGATACTAAATAAATAGTTGTTACCACGAGTTTCATCTTGCGTAAAGGCTAACTTAATCCAGTTTAGGACAGCACAACGCAAAGATGACAAGATACAGCAGGGCATAATACCAAATCCGTATGATAAATACAATATCGTTCAGATTCATTAGTAATAGAGTTAATTTAAAGAGTTGCCTGCGTAGCAAGTCGACAAACTATAGGTAGAATTCTGTCTGCGGGTCATACATATTCAAAAGGAGTTATGACCAATCCATAACCACTGATATTGCTATGGTAGTCATCCCTTCCAATTTCATAGAGGAGACTACGTAAACCAGAGCCCGTTTTTGGAGTATCCCGACTTGCAACTCAAAGGTTTAAGATATCTTTATGATCAAATCGGCTTTTGGGGAACTGTCAGGGAAAGACATTCTCTTCTCTCTTGCTCTATAAATCCACATCCAGATTTTCGCAAAATTCTACTTTTTTCCCCCTATGATCTGCACCGCTATCATCATAAACCGGATCCGTGATAACAGAATACTACGATTAAACACAACAGGCTTCGATTGAGTGAGTATAGTAAGCTTACATCATTTTACATGAATACAGATTGCTTGACGGAGACGGGAATTTTGCTCCTTACGATAGCAATTCGTGGAACGATGACCAAGCCAAAACTCAACAAAATTGCGGTAAACGTAGGAATAACATGACAAAAGCTAACGAATAAAGAAATATATGAACAAAAAGATAACAGACCTCGCAGTTCTAAAGTCTTATCTCCCTCTGCTCAATCTTCCTAAGTCAAAGCAGCCGCCACGCCAAATACATCCCCATTTCGACCTTCGCTTCACTTATGTCAGTTATTTCCCACAATCGCTTGCATCAATGCTTTTAAATCTAATAATCCACGGGCATTACTCCAAAGCTCTCTCCGTCTCCACATTTCCACATACAATCATACGTCGAATGAGTGCGCTGCTTGCCAAAGCTCAACATATTTAAAAGGTACATACAACATTTGTGCTCACTGTCCCGCAATTCTGAAATCTTCAAAATGCTGTTCTGCCGTACATAAAAATCTCCACTCTCGAAAATAATCGCTGCAAAGTGCTAATATCCCATGCGCAATTTGTTCCACTATTATAAATCCCCCGCTTAAATTCCCTCACACACCCCCAGTAATCTCTTCGATTAACATTAGATTCATCGGCGGTATGGACTGGGCGTGCGTGCACCACCCCTATAATTGGGACTATAACCACGCACGGGAGATGAACCACGTCCGTCTGAGGTAACGATGTTTCGTATCGTCAATGTCGTTGTAAACTCGAAAAAAAAAAAGACGCAAAAATAGTTGACAATTTAACTTACAGGGGTCTGCTGATCGGCCACTATATGCACGTTAAAAAAAGAAAAGATTGTTAAACGAGACGATCACAATTGTTAATGATAATGGCAATGACCAAAAAAAACTTGTTACTTACCCATAATCATTCGGTCCATATTTGTCTCGACGGTGTTGATCCTTCTTTGATAGTCCAATATCCCTAAATGCAAATCGTCGTTTTGTGTCCTTTCAGGATTACAGATACACAATGAATTTATGAACTGTTGACTTATTCAAGAGAGAAGCAAAAATACCAATCCAACTTAAGCCTGCGACCTTCAACAGTGAAACCGTTATATTTATCGAAAGCATCTTCTGCGTCTCGCCTGTCTTCGAATTCAACAAACGCAAACCTTGCGAAAAAAAAAAATATATCGATATTCAGCAAAAAAAAAATATGTACGCATTCTCACAACAACAGTAGCGAAACCCCCTCTTCGTTCACTTTTTGCGTTATATTATTACCCTTTGTTACGACCGGTGTAGTGATCAATTTGTACAGTTACTTTACGCAGACGACCATATCGCTCGAACATATCGGCAACGTCTTGCTCGCGAAAATTGTATGGAAGGTTACCCACATACAATGTAGTCGAGTCACGTCTTTCTTTATCCGAGCCACTGTTTCGTGAGAGGGAGGAGTAAATTCATAGTTTAGTTGACGTGCATTCGTAACAAACCGAACAGAAGATTATTCCGTTGGCATACCGATCGACGGGTTTGGTTCTTCTGAAAGGTCCTCTTCTTTCAGAGCCATGTGAGGGATGATCCCTGTATGTTCTTTCGTCTCTATGATTTCCACGGGCGTGGCTCCGATCATTGTATCTATCGTCTTTACTATACTTGTCTTCCCTGTACCTTTCCTCTTTATACCTGTCTTCTCTATATTTGTCTTCTCGTCCATTCCTATTGCCCCTTGGAGATGAGCTCCTGCGCCGGGGAGAATACGAAGGCCGATAGTTTCGAGGCGACGTAGAACGGTCCCTTCGAGAGCTATAAGAATTATTATTAGTCTGCTGGTCGGCATGGTGAGAGGACGAGTGTCCGTTGGGTGAATCCGAGTTGTCCATTTTATATTATAGTTAACGTTAATAATCTACGACTTGGGAGGAAATGGTTGTTGGGATCATTGTGTACTGTTGTTATATGCCGCACAAAATCCTGGTTTACCATTGGCTGGAATAATAATCCATGTGTCATCCGCAGGAAAAAAAAAGGCTCCGTTAATATTAACCTTGCTGGCTTTATTAGATGATGGAAACTGTAACATGAGTCGAGCTGGGTGATGTTGAACCTTTTATGAAACCTGGTAGAATATCGTTAAATATTCGAATCTCCTTCAAATTCAATCGAATGAGAAAGTCAATTAATTGACAGCTTTTTCGATCCACGCGCGTGTAGAGAATATCCCAAATATTTTAAGAGTACCGTAACATCGTAGTTACAATATGGCTACCTATGTGAGGTCTGTATGCCATCACTTTTCTCTACCGTTATTTTTATGTATTATTAATAACGTGTCATCTAGATAGCCGGCACATAGTGCTGAATTGTTGTTCTCGTATAGTACGTAATGGAAAAGCACGGTTTTTTCCCTCGTAGATAGAAGTATTGCGAGCAACAAAGCGGGAGCGCATAAAACTTTCTTTCATAAGATGAACGCAGAATTTATTGTAATTTATAGGAAAGACGACAATATAAGAGTTTAAGCGGCAGTTCGGATAAATATAAGGAAGCAATTGCTTTAATAGATGACAAATTTCATTGAATCGATAGCAAGTATGTCGATGACCCGAGACATTTTAGTTGGAAGCGCAGGAGCATTGCACACAGTTGCTGAAAATACCAGTAATGTTAGTGATGGAACACCCATAATATTCTAATGGAGAGGGGCCATGCCGAAGGATATAACGACATCTGCACTGTATTATTATTATTTTGATTTGTACATACATGTAACTATTTATGTAAGTTTTATATCATATCCGCGTATATAATAGCCAAACGGATCTTGCCTATTATAATTACTGTTAATCTGTTACAGATTGTAAAAACTGGGGTTAGTGTCAAAATCTCTACCATTTTCGATTTTTTGCATAATAGATCTTGCTAAAGAATTAACTCCACACAAAAGAGAAGCATTATTGCAGCTAAATAATAAAGCTGTAGAATGTCATTGAACAGCATGTGTTGCGCTTATGAATTGGGAAAAGTTTTCAAAGAAAGGCAAATATTGAAGCTATAGTTCTCAAAAATAAGAAACAAGACAAAAAAATCTAGCAGGATTTTTCTAACATGGTTTCTGCTAAAATCAACAAACAAATATCTATATAAACAATTTTCTGAGCACTTTGCAAGGAAAATTTGCATTCCAATATACTGTATATCTTGAAAAAGTGCCTTTCATTTTGGACAATAGAAAAAAAAATTGGACGTGGAAGACTGGAAAAAGATAATCTGGACAGATGGGTCTATTACTATGTTTTTAGGTTTCAAAAGCCTCTCGCTCAAAAATCGAAACATTTTTGCGCCTGACACTCAAAGAAAATGCGCGACGCCGTACAATAAACGTCGATCATGGAATTTTATCATGTGACTCGCTTATCCGTAACACTATGATTCGCGTCCTTTACGGCGCGATTTTCAACTTCTTAAATGCAGTTGCCAAAATTGTCAACGACAGGAAGACAGTCATCCTTGAAATTTTATTTGGTATTTTCAGAGAAACATCGCTTGTTGCTGATTCTAAGCTTCCAACCGCTTTTTAAAGAGAGTTGATATAAATCCAAGAAAAAACTGGTGAGCATTTGCGGGAATGCGCATTTGTAGTCATATAGTAAACTAGGTTTCTCTAAATGTCCTTTTTACTGTTTAGTTCACTACGAGACTTCCATATAGTTTCAGCAATACCTTTTCCAAATTCACGCATTTATTGTGAACTTTGAAAAACTCTTCGAAAGCATTTTATTGGCTTTTAAAATCGGGTTAATCGTATTTCCATTGATGATGGTTCCTTTTTTAGCATTGGTGCTGCAAGTTTTGAGAGTTTATCGTTGAATGAGTCATCTTTCGTCTCGGCTACATCTGGCATCCACGCCCACTCCTTGAGCTTTACAACAGACCGGTCACATTAATGACTTCAAAATATAAAGGAATTTTTTATTTAGCACATTGTTGTAATAGACGGATTCTTCCGCACGGGAATACAAACAAATTATCAAAGACGTTTCTACTCCACCGGTAGAAATATCATTTCTTTTCAACACGCTCGCAAAATGACACATTGTTTTTTGTCCCTAGAAATGAATTTTAAAAAAACTTCGAAGAAAGCAAGTATTATGCGAATGTCAAAATTAGTCCAGTGATAACTCATTATGTCTATAGTTTCCGCCGCATTCTTCACGCATGTGACTGATAAATGTCTTTCGCTGTATTAATGTTGTTGGCTGCATTTGATAGTTTAAGTATTTTTGTATAGTAGCGATTGTAATTAAATTAACGATTAAATAAATGGAGCCAACTATCACGTAATAGTAAAGCGAATACGGCCTGTTATTACGGATATTTCATGTTTAGTGTTGTTTTTTATTCGATTGTAACAAAAATTTGACCTGTTATTACCAATTTCACGAAACTAAATTTAAGAACGCTACCTGTAAAAGTAAATATTATTTCTAAAGTTTGTTGGTTTTTTTTTGCAAATGTCAGAGTTAATTCTTCATGTTCTCTCAAATTGGCATTAATGGCTGGTTTAGTAAGTGTTTAATTCAATTAACCTAATACTGAGAACATATTCCAAACATAATAAACATCCCATAACACCAAATAACATTACATACATACGAATAAACTACTAAATAATACCTATAAACTACTAACAGAATACTAACGATATGCACAGCAAACTGCATATCTAACGACATACCCAATAACGTATCCGAATGTCACTTTCACCACAACATATTATTACCGTTCATAATATTTCGAGACACTCTCACATCAAGTGTCCAATAATAAGTTCTATGGAAATAATTTCTATGTCGAACACGATGACTAGTCTACTTTAATGCTCGCAAAGATCTTGCGAATAAACACCAAACATGCAAAATATCCAATGGCACCTGTAGACATAACAATATGAACGAGTTAGTAGAGGAATACATAACGTAATCGTAATGATATAGTAAACGTAAACTAAAAGAACTTTATATATGTGGTGCTTCTACCGAACGCTGTACTCACCCGTCAGTATAAAGAACAGTAAACTCATTACTGAAGTCCATCCAAAGTATACAACAATGCTCGTGAACGATGTTATGTGGAGTTTGGTTGTATAGTACATAATCGAATACAAGAAAATATACAACCCAGATGCGCCTGACGTCAAGAATGCTCTCCATGACCAATGATAATCCTATTCAATATTGACGAACACATCAGGAATTCGATTCTGCAATACAATGACTCCCCAAAAAAAAACAAACCCCCCCCCAGATATTTCAATTACCTCAGCGCAGAGATGGAAATAGCATAGCAATATAGTGACCTCGGAACAAGTAATGGTCAAAATAACAAACACCAAAGATGCAATTCCAAAGAGATAATATATCTTGCTTCCCCAGATGCTGCTCATGATGAAATACAATTCGATGAAAATCGCACCAAATGGAAGTACACCTCCCATAAGCATGGAAGGTATAGGACGAAGGTAGAAGACTTGATCGGGAATTTGTCGCGGAATTGGATTTGTTCTAACTGGATGTTCAATAGCCTGATTTTAAAGTAGAACGAGTTAGAAATAGAATGTGACAACAACATTAAATACGATAGTGAAGAAGAAAAAGAGGGAGCTGGGGGGAGAAAGAGAAACCTAACTACGATAGTAATTTTAAACCGAAAAGTTGTATTCATAGTTATCACAATAAGCCAAATTTCTCGCGTACTTACTGGTTTTTTGAATCCAATATAGGATCCGATGCAACTCAACGGAACAGATATAAGGAACCACAAAACAATAGTACCGATCATAGTAGTTGCAGGTACAGCGCCAGATGAATTTGCTCCCACAAGGAAGAAGTTGATGGTGAATAGTATGGAAAATATCAAACTGATGTATAAACAAAAGCAAGAGCATTAACAACATCGATTACATATTACTTGACCAATTGCATTCATCTTTGTACTTACATTGGGAGTAGCGTAGCAGTCATTATAATATTCTTATTCCAAGACTTTCCGGCGAACATCTTGTATACGCGGGCTGAAACATATCCGGATACACTTGCAAAGAGCATATAGAAAATTATCATGACCGTCGCAAGCGAACCTCTATTTGAAGGAGAAAGGAAACCAAGTACGGCAAAAACTACAAAGGTGCGAACAAACGTTGATGGTAAAAGTTCTTTCATTAGCAAGACACAAAATGCATAAACAAGACCATGGCATAATTTTTAATATAACTTCATCGCTCACCGAGAGTAACTGCTGTCATGCAGAATAGCTGTATACCGTTGCCCAATAATACGGATAATAGCATGACATTGGAAGGAGGTCGAAAAACATCTCCGTGTACTAACTTCCATCCAAAATCTTCTTGTACATCCTCCTAAAGAATCAAAACCAAAATGTCAGTATACTCAAATCCCACATTCTTCTCCCCTTTTCCCCTCCAACGCATTTTTATCTCTGCCAAACCCAAACATGCCTGAGAATCGAGTTGATTGTATCTCGAGATATCCTTATGCAATGCACGGAGCAAGATCATGGCTACCATTCCAGTTAGGAATAGTACGATAACGATTGAATTGACTAGACTGAACCAGTGGATTTTTGGATCAAAGACGTGGAGATAGCTATCCCATCGAGTCGCCCATTGAATTTGTGGATCCTAGGAATAGAGAGAGAAAGGAGAATCAAACAAATATTAAAAACAGATAAATATGTCGACAGCGTACATCAATAATTAGTTTAACTCGTCTGCAGTAATCTTACCAATTCCCATTTCACTTCGTAAGTAAAAATCACTTTATTATCCTTGTCCTCGTCTAGAGAGAGAGCCGGCAATGGAGCGTTGCAAGCAGCCTTTCCAGTCGTTGAATACTTACGACTATGTATCAAATTATAATAACATTAATCTCTATTGCACAGAATTCTTCAGTTCAACAAGATTTCAGTCTTGGACATTACACAGGACACTTTTACTCATTCTTCACATTCTAATCCTATCCAGTTTTTTCTTCTTCACCTATATTATATATATCTCCTCATCCAATCTTACCTTGCAGGTCGAACGAAAACGCCCACAACTCTATATTTATCTTCCTGTTGATGCACCTTGACGGTAATCGCGTAATGATTATTGAATTCCGGTTTTCCGTTTAGCTGACCTAAAACGAATCCAACTCCAGAGTAAAGTTTCTTGCCATCTGCCATACTGGTTGCTGCCGGAAGACCATCAATGAGCCAATTTATAACGTAGTTCTCCCGAATGCGAGCGTTAATAAATTTGGCATCTTCCGGGGGAATGGTTACTACTTCGTCACAGAGAGTTTTACAATCGACAGGGATCTGCATGTTGAGCTGACAGTTTGCAAAAAGATATGAAATTGTATGTGTTGGTTAACACAAGTACAACAAATTCAGGACATATATTAGGATAGTCACAACTATACGAATATGACACAACTAGAACCACAATCGCAACCTCCATTCTCTCACTTCATATCTACCCTTCATACCTCAAATCTCGACTTGAAAATCCTGTCGCCGAACAGAATGCTTCCCAAACTCTCACTTTGCATGCTGAGGTCGGCGGGTTTACAAAAGTGAAACTTTTCATTATAGTAATCATACGGGATCACTGATTTTAATTGTTGTGTCTGTGGTTGGATGCCAGGTGTGAGAGAGTTCACGAGAAGTTCTACTGTAGAATTTTTTTTGTAGTCGGTGGGAGCCACTCCAGGAAGGTAGAACGAGGCGATGTTGGATGAGCAGGCTAACAGTACGATGAGAAAAAGAAAAATATGCAGCAACGAGCGAGGCCGACAATTCGTCATCTTTATTGTATGTAGAATCTATGCCGGAGAAATACGATGGTTGAAATGTTCAGTCTTGGTTTTTGTGCAGTAAAAAAAAAGCTTGTGCCTTGATTAAAACTAATTATTTTTGTCAAAAACGTGGAGTCATTTCATATGGTTTCTTTATTTAGTCGCACAACGCTGGCATGCTGGAAAACAGAAATAAACAGACGAATGGAATGAATGTAACGCCACACAAAATTTTCTGGTCAATTCTTTTGGCAAAACGAGTTTTTTATTAGAAACGATAAACGTTTTATACCAATAACTTTAACTTAGTCGCGCAAGTGGAGCAAAGAACAACACGAGGAGCCGACGAGTTGCTGCAGTGATATTAGTTTTTATTTTGTCCGAATGCTTCATAGAAACACACTAGCAGTCACACTAGCAGTCACACTAGCAGTCACACTAGCAAGCAATGTTATGCCCAAAGCGTGCTCTACCCTTAACACACTGGCACGTGTTGCAACTCGTTTAGTACTTATTTAGACGCCATTATTCATATTTTAATTAAGATCTGTAGTGCGACATTTTGAATGTTGCCTGATTTTATTGTTTAGCTAGAAACTGCTTAATTAATCATTAATTCCAAACATGAAGAAGAGTAGCCAAACAAAGAATGAATAATAACAGTCCCGTCGCTGTGGTGACATCATCCTTATGACCGTAAATAGCCCCCATGAAAGTAGGTAAAGTAATTCGCGCGACATCAAATATATTACGTATGATGTCATTGACAGTGCCAAGAAATGCTTAGATAGCCATTAAATTTATAGCGCTAAATAGTTTATTCAATTGGTAACTACATCTAGCGATGGGAAGAATGTTACATACTCAACTGGGAAGATATCTCAGCCTCTCTGTGAGCATACGTATCGCAAGGTGTTTTTTATCTGTAGCAATGATGTCATCAGAATCTGTAACGACGCGAATCCAGAATTGGTGTTAACGTATAACAAAATCATTATTCGTGTAAATTCGTTACAACTCCATTTTTTATTGAATAAAATAAAGCAAAAGTTGTTACTGTGTAATAATAATCATTATCTACCTATTTGACTTAAACGGACCATGTCATTATAGGACACGCTCGTCAAAAAATTAATTTTTGTTTTTTTCATAATCTCGATACCCTGACTCGTAACCGCTTTCTGCCCGGCAAGCAACGTAACATTTGAAGTCTGAAGTTTTAATTGCAAATTCTTGCTATCAAATTAGAGACATCAGACTAGTCCAATATTTTTGACCGCAAAGTTTATGCGCAGTATCTCCGACCAATAATGAAACCGGCAGTTACAAGACCACGTGCAAAACTGAGATTCCATAGTAAGTAGGTATCTTTATTAGATTATCGGCAATAAACCGTTTTTGCCATGGTGCTCGACCATTGGGATCAAGATCGCGATATCCTGGAGAGAGCGAAAAAAGGAAAGGATTCTTTCGAAGATGACTCGTGTGTTAAGCAGTCGTCACATTTCGAACAGGCCGACGAATTCTTCGTTGCGTTAAAATCTTTAACCGAGAAAGCGTTTAGTGTCGAAGAACATAATGAAGTACAGGAGGATAAATGGTTGAAGAAAGCTATTGGACTTGTACGTTTATGGGTATTAAATGATAGTTTGGAGCATGAATGATGGGAGAGAATAATTAATTGATTCGAAAGACAAGAAATGTAATTCAAAGTCTGACATTAGATTGCCATTGTAAAGTTCTGAAATTACGTTGTATAAGCGCGTTTTTCAGCCGAGTCACCAATTCCGTAAATAATTCGTTTGCTCGTCTCTTTAGAGTGCAACCTTAGTAAGATTGGGATGCAATTAATTCCAACTTTTAGCGATTAAATTCGCTTGCATCTGTGCATCAAATACTCCCTCATTTGCTCTAATTGTATCCATCCTGCTCTCCTTTCTATCTTAAACCATAGATTGATCCTTATCAAGAACAACCCTATCTATTAGATCCGCACTTGGAAAACATGGTCAAGCCAGTAATCGAAATTCTCCGCACATACATAAAATCTCTCGCGCTCGAAAATATTTATCTGTCTAAATCATTAGAAGAAAGGAAAGAGCGAGTTCAGGTATCTAAAACGATGAAGAGGTTATTTAGGTTGATCTATTATGTTATGAAGATTAGGGGATATAAGACTGTTGGTGAGTTTGGACTGGTGGGCAGAGAAGATAACGGACGAGAATGCAACGAGAATGTACAAATGAAAGACAAGATACGGAATACGAGAAACACACATAATTTTTGTTCTAATAATTAACAAATTTTACTTCACTCCACCAAAGTCAAACTCTTCACACATGAAGTCTCCGATCTCGAACCGACTTTCTGCTTCTTCAGTTCTCTCTCACCGGACGACTATGATGCATGGGAGATGAGATATGTTCTCCTGATCTGGTTATCTCTTATCTGCATGATTCCATTTGATTTAAAAACTGTCGACAGTCGAGCCGTGGCCGATAGTGATAAGGTCCGAACAGGAATCTAACTGGAAAGGGGGTGAAAACGGTTTACGTGTTTATTAACACGTCTAATTTATTTCAAACGTGAAAAAATTCCATCACAACTTCAGATCCCGCTGGTCGATGAAATGGTTGCTTTATCCAAGTTTTATCTTAACGTAACTGGAAAAGAACGCGATGGAGCTGCTGTACTTTTGTCACGTTTACTAACAAGGTGTGATGTCGTTAATTATATTATTAAATGAGTTGTAACTATAGTACATTTGATTTCTTACGTATAATATACCTCGTAAAGACGTGATATAGCCAAAGCTTATTTGTCAGATTATGTCCAATGGGCAACTGAAGAAGCAAAGCGTTATGAAAACGTTTTTGTTGTAGGTTATATACAGGAGTTTTGCACCCGCTTACTTTATTTTTCTACAGAAAATATGTTTTAATTCTTACATCTCCTCTTTTATTGCACCAGGTTACAGGAATACTTACATCTTTATGTGCGATATATAAATTAGGCCATCGTGCCACCTTATTATCCACTGTCGATACTGTGTGGCCGTGTTTATTTCTTACTGAAACAAACCAGAACTTTGCAAATAATACTTTGGTAAGAAAATTACTCGTGAAACTGTCTCAGAGATTTGGCATGTGCTATCTTAGACCGAAAGTTGCAGCTTGGAGATATCAACGAGGTAAATGAGGTAGCAGGTGGTAAATATGCAATAGTCCAAGCAGAAGGCGTTCGTTGGAATTCAGGGTTTGTTTCGCTTTTCTCAAAGGTAATAGATCCTTGAAAGACAATCTCGAAGCGTCGAACGCGGGCGTAGATTCTTCAAACGTTCTCCAAAATTTAATATCTATCGATGATGACGTGGATGAGGAAATTCCTGAGCAAATTGAAGAAATAATAGAAATGCTTCTTAAGGGACTTCGTAATAAGGTATGACATTCTGTGTTCAATAATTATACTCATATGGGTACTTCTTTTCGGATAAGAATTATATCGTTTTAAATTCCAAATAACTAGGATACTGTAGTCCGTTGGTCAGCTGCTAAGGGAATTGGCCGTTTGACCCATAGACTTCCTCAAGAACTAGCAGATGATGTTGTTGGGTCCCTACTAGAGCTCTTCTCTGAAAATGCTTTTATGCGAGATGATGTACTTGACTTATCTTCCGTGTCTGACAATACATGGCATGGTGCGTGTTTAGCAGTAGCTGAACTGGCAAGGCGAGGATTGTTGCTCCCTAAACGGCTCGATGAAGTTTTTCCGTGGGTGATTAAGGTAAAGTTTTTGAATTCATGATCAGACCTATTTACTTGCAAAATTTCAAGAATTATCAAATGCTAAACTTAACCGCGTATGGTTACTTTCTTACCAAAAAAGGCTTTAAAATTTGACCTACGTCGTGGAAACTACTCAATTGGCTCTCATGTACGTGATGCAGCGTGTTATGTTTGTTGGTCATTTGCCCGGGCGTATGCGCCTGAAGTGCTGGCTTCCCACGCATCGGAATTGGCCAATTCTCTTGTGGTGATATCTGTGTTTGATCGAGAAGTTAATGTTCGGCGAGCGAGTAGCGCTGCATTTCAGGAGAACGTTGGAAGGCAGGTTTGTGAGAGGTTTTACTCAAAACAGTGACGAGGAGGACAAAGAGACGCGTTTCTGCAAAAAATGGTAGAGTGAACTGTTGGTTTTGTGCTTTTGTAGGGTATATTTCCGCATGGGATTGATATCATCACGACTGCAGACTATTTTACGGTTGGAAATCGAGTGAACTCTTTCTTGGAAATAAGCGTTAAAATCGCAAAGCAAGTTCCATTTAACATAATCTCGATCATTTATCGATTTCCTATGAAATCGTCTAACTATTATCGATTATCTCTATACTTTCCACTAGTTACATAGAATACAGGTATCATCTAATAAACCATCTCGTCACAATAACGATCTCAAACTGGGATAAGAATATACGCGAACTAGTATCAAAGGCCTTGCATAACCTCACATTTCTTGATGTTGACCACATGGTGTCGAAGGTTCTTCCTTCATTGGTAAGAGGGATGAACTGTTTTACAGGAAAGTAGTTATAATGACAGATTGACTGATTATTGGACGTTGAATAGATCCCAAAGGCAATATGTAATGACTTGCAAACACATCACGGCGCGTTACTGGCGGTTGGTGAAGTGTGCTTGGCATGGGCAAAGCTACATGGAGAAAACCGTGAATGGGTTGATAAGCATAAAGATTTAGTCACGGTAGGTATATTCATCTCATGTGCATATATTTGCGTTCGCGTCCACATTTATTTATCACATCATCTATCTACATACATCCTCTTACTCACCGTCAAAGTCAATCGCAATGATACCATCGAATATCCCAGGACATTTTTTCGCAGATTTTGGTTCAGAACTAACGTGCCAAGGAGCATCACATCTAATTGCTTGTTTGGCTAAAGCAAAGTGGCCAATTGATAAGGAAACACTAGTAGTATGGGAGGACGTTGTGTATGATTTGCTAAGAAGAAAAGATGAATATGGACAGGAACTTGCTGTTAAAGCTATCGAAGCTGTTATGTCACAGTACGGAATCGATGCGGAAGAGATCGATGTATATCCTTTTTTACCGAAGAGGTATATGTGTAGCGTATTTTCATTATATAGACTAACCAATCCCATGTCCTTGACTCGCGGCGCACCTACATTGAGCGTATTAATCCATCAAAGAACGCCTATAACAGGCGAGGTTTTTCGCTCGCGTTGGGTGTATTAGAATATAAAAAGTTTCCACAAGAAATTGAGCGTGTGGTGGACGCATTGATTGAATCATCGCGGGTACAAGAGACTAAAGTTTGGAATGACGCGGAAACTAGACGAAATGCTATTATTGCGTTGGGTAATATTGCAAAGAATCTAGGAGATGACTTTAAGAGCAGTAAGTGGGAGAATCGGGTGTAGAGTGGTGAATAGACTAAAGAATGTTTGGTTTACGGTTGACCTTATTCTTTATAAGGTTACAAGTGCAAAAACGAACTGCCAATGTCCCCCGATTCTAATCTATCATTATCTCATTCTTGCCTTTTTGCACTACGCAAATAAGCTATAACCCACACCATGTTCAATAAAATCTTAAACGCTTATTTCGCCAGTCTCGAAGACTTCAGTATTGACTCACGAGGTGACGTTGGATCCTGGGTCCGCGAAGTCGGCATGAAAAGTCTCGGTACTTACGTTCCTCTCATCACACGCAACGACGATCTCAATCCGACGTCTCCGCAATGGTGGACAAAGGATCTGTCGATGCAAGTAGTGAAGAAGTTGTTGAAGCAGAGCGTGGAGAGGATTGATAAGATTAGAGCGTGTGCAGGAACGATTCTGATAGATTTATTGTACGAGAAGAGAATGACTGGAGAATGGGTATTGGACATTAATGGACGGAGCGTTTTGGAACGAGTTTTGAACAGGTAAAATGCTGGGTAATTGGAGGCGAGATAGTAGGTGGTTTCATTGGCGTAAAGGAGGAGTGTCAATTGGAATCAATATTGGCAAAAACGGACGGATGGAACCCGCAACTACGTTAAAATAACAGATGTTTTCAACACTTAGAGATGAAGAAATACATTGGATAAATCCGTCAGAGCTGTATCCGAGAATGATACAACTTCTCGTGCTTCCGGAATATCGATTTGATCTCTTAGCAGGCCTAGTAGTTGCAGCTGGAGGGATGACAGAATCACTGGTTTGTATTTTTTCCCAATGATTGCAAGACAAAGACGATCTATTATTTCCTTTTTTGGTACATAGTTTATGGCTAGCATTCCCGTTGTAATTTGAGAGAGGCGGCAAGTTGGGAGTATTTGGCGAAAAAAATGCAGTCTATAATTACTTGTTCTATTGTAGAAATTTACTGTTTTTTTGTTTTTTTTTTGCAAGTGATTGGGGATTTAAATTTACGAAAGTGTAAATGCTGCCCTTGTTTTTATGTTCGTTGTAAATTGTGATTATCCAAGTCTTTATTTATTTATGTACATGCAATATAACTGGCCTAATGCTTCTTTTTTCACTGCTGTTTCACAAAGGTCCGCTATTCAAGTGCAACGTTGATAAAGTACGCAAGCTCCCTTCCGCCATTTGCTACCGACACCTCTTCGATATCCCTGCTGGACTTTGCCAATGCACTCCTTGAAGTTTTCCGCGTATACGGGAAACAGGATCGAGTGGTGGTGCCATTGTTAGAAGTTATTGATTTATTGTTTGAGGCTGGGGCTTTGCAGAAAGGCATTGATTGTGGATTTGAGTAAGTGTTAGGGATAGCGCGACGTCTTGCAGAGAGTCGCGTGCACTGTTGTCAAATATGATCAAACGAGATAACCGGCATCCTGTATGTTATAAATAAACAGTTTTCAGGAGCTATTTGATAAGGTGAAGAAGGAGGTATCCAAGAGCCGAGATATCAGAAAACTCAGTGCTGGTGTGCGAGTGTAAGTAAAGTATTGGCATGTGCATTCTTTAATACAGTTACAAAGTCGATTGAAGATTGTTTATTTGTATTTCAGTTACTGCGGATTTGTAACTTTGGGGGGAACTCTTCGTACAAAGGCGTTGCAGCATTTACTTAGCTATCTGGTTCATCCATTTCCTAAGGTAAGGCGTTTGTGTGCAAGTAATCTATTAATCACTTTGTGATTATAATAGCTAAATTCTTCCCTTCATTCTCGTCATTCCAGATTCGTCGCCTGGCAGCGGACCAGTTGTACATAACGTTAACGGCAACTATAGTTGAGGATGAACCAGATGAGATGGTTGAGATTGAAGAGATTTTGTCAACTATTGATTGGTATTTGTCCTACTATAATAATGAACAATTCACTCGAATCTATAGAGAGCATTTGGATATTAATCTTTTATTTATCTAGGAGTGACCCAGTATCCAAACTAAAGGAAATAAGAGATCGTTTATATCCTTTATTGAACGTTCCTAAACCAACTTTGAGGATCGCTGGTGACCCGAGTGCATCAACGACTGTTAACTGAATGAGTTTGTACGCGATAACAGTATCTAATCATTAGAGAGCAAAATTTATTTTCGATTGTATTCATTATGCAAATCGTGTTGGAAAATTTATTTAAAAAATTTTTTTTAATATAGCCATATCGACAATGTTCATTAGTTAGATGATCCTGTATCCATCTCCCCATCCGTTATTAATACGTCATTCCTCCTCCCCAGATTGTTTTATTAACGCGTAAATCCTCCCAGTGATCCGCGAAGCCGTTTGCGTGTATGGTTTATTGACAACGACCATTTGGGCGCTCCACATTAAGACGGAAACCCAAAGGGTCATTACATCCTCGAATGATGGTTCAGTAGTCACGGGATTATCGTCTGATAGGAGGAAGAGGTGATAGTGAGATGCCAAGCGTTTTGAAAATGATATTTGCGTAAACGCCAAAACGTACCAAACTCTGCATGTATATCGAAAATTTCGCCTTCGCGATCCATCGTAACACACAGGTACTCTTTCAACGGATCCATATACTCTAAATCGGTCTTTAGGCCTGCAAATCTAGCCTTTATCATATCTTCCATGCTGCTTTCCATTTTTGCCCGTGAATCATTATCTTCATTTGAAATTTTCTTGCCATCATCATAAAGTTCTAAACTTCGTTCTCGCGAGACAGGTCTCATGGAGTAAAATCGTTTCACATTGGCCAAATCGCGAGATAGATGACCGACATATGCGACATAATAAATTTCGCCCTTGAGTACGAGTTTATAAACTTTGCAGACGTGTTTTTGAGAACCTCTGAGATGAACGATTGTATTAAGATCTGACGGATATGGTGGCTCAAGAGAAGAAAAAGGAAGAGAAAGCGCAGACAAGGAAGAGAATATAGATGAAAATCTAGAAGTAGTTAAAGAGGAGGAGGGTTTGGTGGAGTGCAGATAAGATATAAATTGGTTTTGTTTGGCGTACGGCTCGAGGTTGTGTCCGAAGTATGATAGGTAGTGGGCAACTAGAACAAAGAATGGTGAGACGAGGTGAAGAAGTTACGCAAGTGTGTTGAGTGCGTCACCTACCGTGTTGACAAAATTGTCTGTAATATCTGCGAGCTGAAGCGTGTATTTCAAGCGCAATAGGTTGGTCCATAAGTCTTTGGGGGGTAAAGGAATATTAGTTGTATGGTCGTATGGTCGTATGGTCGTATGGTAATAGTTTCGTTGTGTATGTTGTATTTTCGGTCGAAGATTTCTCTCAACTTTTCGGGGGAGTTGTAATTATTAAATATGAAGTGTGATCTAGTGTCAAATCGTGCTCTTTGTTTGTCTGTGGGATATTATTATTCAAGTGAAACGACCTCTTTTTTTTTTATTGTTTGAGGACGAGCTATCACCAGATTGATTAGTAAAGTGATTTACATGAGAAGTGGCGACAATGCTGCAAATTTTATTAGCTGCACCTACATGAGCAAGGAAGGACATATAAGGAATGGTTATCGGAATGGTGGTTGGTATATACTTTTGTTAACAGCCTTGTCATCCCCCCTATTTGCTATCACTCGGGCTTGACAGCTGTGGTGATCATCCCATGATGACAGCTCGAACGATCTCCGCTCAAGGCGGGAATTATAGTAAACAACCACGTTTGCTTTGTCGTTACACGCTCTTTTGCACTATTGGCTGGCAACAACGAATCTAAAAATGCGGGCATTATACTATACTGTATTATATTGTGGATAAATGCCGTATGCTTGGATTGCATGTGCCGAGTATGCACTGAGAATATGCATGTATGTCGACTATCTACGATAGAGTTAACAAATCCGCTTCTATTTTCTCAGATAACATGAAACCTTCCATAACAAGCGACCTGGTGATCAGTATTTTAACCTTCTTTATGATCTCGCAAACTTCCTCTTCTCCGTATTTGTGCGTTATGTTGTCATTGCGTTTTCAACATTGGGCTGATCGTTGCTCTGTTCGTTTACGCATGTGACAAAGTGAAAAACGCCACGAGAAATTTCAGGGGGTCATTTGCCCATGTATTGTTGGAAATCCACCACATGATTTATTGATCTATCACAGCCACAAATACTAACCAGTACATATTAGGGACATGACATCTTTTTCATTTTACCACGAATTTGGGAATAATCATTCAACCAACCCGATGGTTGTTATTATAATTATACAACAATTGGTATTAGTATTAACATTTTAATAGAGACAATGAAATGGAAATCATCAAGTTAAAGAGAATTGCAATAAAGAGGAATGTGGTGGGTGCAACTGTATATGTAATGTGTATAACTGTTTTACTTGACTACATTTACATTGATGGCTAAAATTTAACAAATCCGATTATTGACGTATTGATTGTTAGTGTATTTGTTTATATTTTTTACATTATATCACACCAAAATGTAATTCACATTCAACTTGATTAAGATAACTTTTATTTGAAGTTATGTTATAACACTTAGCACAATATAATATTATGTCTTTAAACCCAATATATACTTCAAATCGACTTTAGTCGTACTGGAAGTTGCACACATTAACTTTAAATGGCAACTCGATTAAAAGCGCGACTGAGATTTCATCATGTCCTTAATGTTCAATTAATATGCCTTTCTAATAAACAAGTGGTCTATCTACAGTACGTTAATGCTGATTCGTTTATCGATATAGCTGTGAACCACTCCACTAATCCCTATGTCGAGCCAACTACCGCGGGAGAGCGTTCAGTAATTGGTCTTTCAATCGAGGATTGACTAACATCTACATCACTAATACAGTTAGTGACTTTTAAATTCGTACGTTCAGTCTTGTATACGCAAATTCTCGTTATAACTCTATCGATGGGATTGATTTCGATGGTCCGTAGGACGTCGGGGAATGATTATACTCCAAAGTAAACCGCGTTTATTATGTGTCAGTCAATCTCAAGATTTAATGGACAATATCGAATCTACTCAGCAATTTCGTAACCTGTAATTTACAGCAAAAAAGGCAGGGCATTTTAAGGTCCAATAATTATATTATTATTATATAAGTAATAGATTAATAGTACAAGTAAGATATGTGAACTTCAAAACTGCTGGTGTAATCACAAGTAACAATTTTTCGTCAAAAAGCGGCTGTGAAACAGCAGTCAAAAACGCATTTGGAACCGTAAGATCCCGGTCACAAAAAAGTTGAGAATTATACGAACGCCACAGAGGTAATAGTAGTGAATCACTCGAAGACGTATTTATCGATTGAATTGGCGTCTGAAAGGTCATTAACTGTCGTTATACTTAACTTAGTGAGTGGGAGTAGCCACAATTCCATTGAAAAAAAAGTTAAATCCCAGGTGTCGATAGTCATGCGGCACGTTAATTAAAATTATACGCGGGACTTATCTGACTTATTAACCAGTGATGATATTTTACTGCGTGTACTCCGAAATGTGTTACTATAATATTGTGACAATCGCACTGATGTGTTGCACTAGGCAATAAATTGATACCCGTTTATGCTTTACTATTGGTTGACAGTCGCAAACTCTCACGCTCCTTACTGCGTAGATAACAGTATTTATAAGGGCGGTACGACAGCAATTAATAATATCAAGTACTACCAATATGTGTCATCTTACGTTATCTAACACGCGAACACGCGAACACGCGTTTACTCATACATATACTTAAATATACAACGCAACAAACCTTTGCCGCTACCATATTACGCACATAATGACAGTTTACCACAACTTACGAACAAGACTCAAACAATGAACCCTTAACAGTCAATAAAACACGGTTATCGACCACATAACCGACGAAGAGTTTGCGCAAGAACGCCCTCCCTGACTACACAACGCACACAAATTCGCTTCTCCATTATTAACGTATATTGCACCGAATAGATTTATTGTACGTTATTCACACATCGACATCTTTTTAGCAAAAGGCATCTTTTCGTCTTCACGAATAGGCAAACTAACTATTATAATATCTATTATACACTTAGAAGTTACATACGGTCACTTCCTCGATTTCAAAAAGTATCCCGACACGTGATCCCGTTCTTCCCACTACTTGACAACTCGCTCACAACTCGGATTGCTTCTGACTATATTAACAAAATAGTAATGCTTCATTACTTTGTCAACGTCCTAATCGCCTACTCAACGTATTCGTCAACGCCAATCCTAATATTAGAGGATTACAACTTCTCCTTCAATAACCGAGCGAACTAACATGTATTTTGACCAATTACCGACCTGCTACCACAATGCGAATTAAAATCTTTTTTGCTGAAAAGATGCGGCAACAATCCAGACCAGACCTAACCTTCAGAGACCTGATGCAAATCATATAACACTGAAGAAAGTGCGATGGTAAAGAACGCAGCAAACCCATAATTGAATAGATGACTGCAGCCAATATTAAACGGCGTTGAGGCAGCAACATAGACATAAATTTAGAGTCATGTGACTCGTATTTAAATATTAGTTTATCTTATAACAGGCATACTTATATTAGTTCTAATAGAGTAGAGGACTTAAAGTGTAGTCTAGAGCTGGGAGCCGAAGAGCAAACTGCTACAGTTTGAAATCACTCGACGCTATTAAAGAGGGGAACAGCGATTTGATCAAGTGACTTCTGCGGTACTGAGATAGAGTAGAATTTAAGTCCGAAAAACATTTAAATTATTTTTGGATTAAAAGGTACAAAATAAATATGCAGGCTGTCCGGCTTGCAAATGTTCTAACTCTTGTTATCAAATAATAGTGGTCAATAAATTGATTTGTAGATCTACAGCGTGTTACTCAAAACTGCACAAACTTAAGATTTTATCGATATCAAATTAATAATTTATTCTTTCACCGTTGTTTCTATTGTACCTCACATCTCCTCATTGATCCGATACGGTTAATTAGAACGCTATTCGGAACTCTATCCCATTTTTCTGCCATTACTGCTTTAATTCTGAAAGATTTTAGGCATACGTATTTCTACATTTCTTTTGAAGATTTTCGATTGGTTAAGTCCGAAATTTTTCGCTAAGAAATGCCATAACTTACGTTCAGGTCATTATGTCTCGATTGCAAAAAGTTTGACTGATTCGGCATCTTACTGGAAGCGCCAATTATTTCTAAAAAGTTGGTTGATTTCTTGCTACGATTGTGCAAAATATCAACATAACGTCGCATCCATCGTTTCTAATACTAAAGCAAAATAGAGAAGTATTTCCGCTTATATAAAATCCTCCCCATGCGAAAATTTAGTGCGATATTTAGGAATCTGCTGTGCCCTTATATTCTGAATAACTGAAAGGTAATTTCATCAGAAAATAATGTAGTTTCTCAATTATCATTGAAATGTCTGGTTGCCTAACTAACACGAGTTTCTTTATGAGCAACAGTAAGCATAGGGGCAGACTGTTCTTGTAACCCTATCTTGCAGAAAGTCTTAAAATAGTCATATGAGATACTTTCATGACATTGTTTGTCAATTTAATCACCAAATTTCTTGTAGACAGTTTCGAATTATAGCGTAAATATTGAGTAACTTTCTTGTGACAACCACATGCTAACTTTCTTGAATTGTCCCCTTTTTCATTTAGCTTTTTGATGCCAGTCCTAGAATGTATTTTTCTTTGCACAAGTAATTCCATTCAGCCACAATCGTAATATGATGTTTCTTTGAGTTTTATTAAAAGACGTCATTGTAAAAGCAATTTCTCAACAAAACAAACAGATCATTACAGTCGCACTCCCTTATAGTCACACCATCGGGACCATAGGAAATTTTTGACAAAGTGGTAACTATATGTGTTATGTTTATTAAGAGGCTAGACCTCCAAGATGTGTGACTATACAGAGAATTTACATAGTGTGTGACCATATGGAAGGTGACTATAGCGGAGTGCGACTGTATTTACAACTTTATTTGTTTACAGTTTAAATATAACGCGTATTGCTTTTATTTTGGTAATTATTTCTAAACCGTTATTTGTTTCACACGTTCTGGTTTTTAGTAGAAAAAAACGACTTATCAAAACACTGAACATGTTAAATTTACGCTACTTGTAATATCGATTGCGTTAGTCTATAGATTTTAGTCCTCAATTATGCATGATGGCTGTTATTTTTAGGTCATGATCTACAAGCCTGAGAAATAAACTATTATTAGTAAAGAATATGTGACACTTGACGTTGATCCCCTCAACATTCCGACCAAATAATAATCACGAACACTTGTTGGGTGTTTGCAAGCATTTATATGATGATCTTTAGAGGACTGTCACGTTTTCGAAAGGTTCAAACAACGTCCACGTTGATTACACGACGATACGCAAGTTCTAGAACGAAATTATACATTAACGGAGAATTTATCGAATCTCGCACTAACAAATGGATTCCACTACACAATCCAGTAAGCGTATTATACTACGACTTTATGTTTAAAGAATATGATACTTTCAATTGCTAACAAATCAAAATTCGAAGGCAACAAATGAGCTCATAACAGAGGTACCAGAACCAATCCAAGAAGAACTTGATGCGGCCGCTGTTGCATCGCAAGAGGCCTTTCTCACTTGGCGGGAGAGCTCCATTCTTACTCGACAACGTTTTCTGCTCGATCTGCAGCATCTCATTCGCGAGAATACGGATCGAATTGCCAAAGCTATTACCGAGGAGCAGGGGAAAACGATTCCCGATGCGAAGGGCGATGTATTCAGAGGATTACAAGTTGTTGAAAATGCCTGTGGTGTTACAAATCTCATGATGGGAGATAACTTGGAAGTATCGAGAGACATGGATACATATACGATCAGGGAGCCGTTGGGTGTTACAGCTGGGATATGTCCATTTAATTTCCCAGCCATGATACCTCTTTGGATGTTCCCTCTAGCTATAGCAACAGGGAATACGATGATAGTTAAACCATCGGAAAGAGATCCAGGTGCAATGATGATATTGGCTGAACTGACTAAAGAGGCCGGATTGCCTAACGGAGTGTTGAATGTTGTACATGGATCTGTGGATACTGTCAATTATCTAATTGATAATGAAACCATTAAAGCCATTTCTTTCGTAGGTAGTGATAAGGGTGAGTATAATGATATCGAGAATGCTATTGGTACAACCGTGTAAGTGTTAACATGAATCTCAAACTGTGATTTGTAGCCGGAAAGTATATTCATTCAAGAGGTACTGCAAAAGGCAAGAGAGTTCAGGTTGGCATTGTGATTAGTGTTCAGCTAGTGAATGAACGTTCCGTAGTTGACTGATGCTTCCTATAAAGGCCAATCTAGCTGCAAAAAACCACGGTGTGATTATGCCGGATGCAAACAAGGTTCTCAGCATTTGTTCAAACAATATTATTAACGCGCTTTGCATGATTAGTCAAGTGTTGCTTTCTTATTATATGAGTGATACTGCTAACTGTCGGATATTATTTCAGAATCATACGCTAAATTCACTGTCTGGTGCAGCATTTGGAGCAGCAGGACAACGATGCATGGTAATTACTGGTTGATCGGTATAAAAAAAAAGCCTTAGCATTTAAATATTTATAATAATTTGTTTTATTTCTTACTTTACCGTCATGGATCCATAGGCCCTTTCTACAGCAATATTCGTTGGTGAAACAAAAAAGTGGCTTCCCGAACTAATCGAGCGCGCTTCCAAACTCAAAGTCACAGGTGGCCTTGAACCAGATGCTGATCTTGGGCCATTGATCAGTCCTCAAGCTAAACAGCGTGTGGAGACACTGATTCAAAGTGGAGTTGATGAGGGTGCGGACTTAGTGCTGGATGGAAGAAATCCGCAAGTTCCTGACAAGTATAAAAATGGAAACTTTGTTGGTATGTACGCGACAATAGTATGATTGAAGAGTGTAATGATTATCTGACACTCGGTATTCCGAATAATTATTTATTAGGACCTACTATTCTTGTTAATGTTAAACCACATATGGAGTGTTATAAGGTGACATGTGATTTTATAGTGACTCCATCGTTTCCGTCTCTCGAGCATTATTAACTACAATTATTCCTTATCTATTATTATAGCAAGAGATTTTTGGTCCTGTGCTTGTTTGTTTGTTTGTTGATTCTCTCAATGAAGCGATTGAACTGATCAACAAGAATCCATATGGGAATGGTACGGCTATCTTTACCAACAGCGGGAGTAATGCTAGATACTTTACTTCTAATATTGGGGCTGGGCAGGTTGGAAGTAAGTATCCTTATTGACGATTGCTTGGTTGATTTTGTTACGATTTATATAACTCTTGCTTTGTTATTTAGTCAATGTCCCCATTCCTGTTCCATTGCCAATGTTTTCTTTTACTGGAAATCGTGAGTCAATACGAGGCGACATTAATTTTTGTGAGTATTGTTTGTTGTTGTTTTTTTCAGAAATAAATGATTTTTGCTGATTACCGTCTTTTTTCTGTTTTCCAGATGGAAAATCCGGATTGCAATTCTATACTCAAACGAAAACAGTAACTTCATTGTGGAGACACGAAGACGTAAATGATAACATATCTACTGTCACAATGGTAAGCATATTGATAAAGTTGAGAGTATAATATGATTCAATTCTAATTGAACGTCTTGTTTTATTACTAGCCAACAATGCGATGAGCAAGTGACGGGGAAAAGATGTGACAGGTTTATATCAGTTTTAATCCTTCAATTAGACAAGTCATATTTATATTCACTTGACCATACCACAAGACCAGCTGTGCCAAATAAGGATGAATACATCAAATGAACATAATACCGCAGAAATCTTCGCGATTCAACTTTGTGAATGCCCAGAATTGATTTTGTTAAGACGTATTGCAGGAATGCCAACGATTTTTCTAATCTGCACTATGTAACGAAAACGCTGACACATTGTTGTTTAAATGAAATCTCTGTATAAAATGCTCTTTTAGATATGTAGCATTTTAATATAGGGCACTACTGCAACAAAATGCCACCAAATATTTCCGAGGTTCAAACCTGTATCTTTTTTATTCGAAAATAATAAATTTGTTTAACCAAGTTTCGGTAAGGCAAAGAAAAAAGAAATAAAAACATTTGACACATTACCTGATCGGAGGGAGGGCAATTAACACAAAAATACGGAAAGATGGGTATATTAGAAATGGTCGATGCAAAAACTCGTTTCGCGTGCGTGCCAAGTATTACGGGACACGTGATTAAAAATTTGCGCGTTATTATTACAGTCATACTATCGAGAGTTCATTATAACAAAATCTTTTTATATATTATAACTGACTTGATTCTAGAAAAAACCTCATCTTAGGCTAACATTATTTTACCAGGGGATCATTATATCGAGAATGACTGTGTATGTAACGAGAGGCGCTTAGTCCTGTTATTCTTTAAGTTTTTCTCCTTATTCGCTGCGTAATCATGGCGCTTTATCAAAAGAGATTTTTGAATTACTTCGCTATCCTAGTACATTAATATAATTCTCTTGGTTTGTGAAACTGTATTAACTGATACTTATGTTCATGACTACTTTTCTTAGATTATTGGAATAGAGCTTCTGATTTATGGGGTGATGTAGAAAACTGGGATATATTTATCTAAAGAACGCGCCTGACTGCACACCGCAGACTTCTCATTCAGCACGTTCGTGAGTTTGATATACCATTAAAAAGTCTTCCGGCAAATTCTATCCGTAAAAATCTTCAGGTCAGTTTTTGGGAACTAAATTTTCAGCACAACTGCAATAGAATTATACAACTCATAACCTTTCAAATAAGCCTAAATTTATCTAATTACGTCATGTAATTGTGGAAAACAATAAATTTTGGGTACCACCATTTTTTCGTATATACAGTATAGTCCAATCTGTAAGCTTTTATTTACAGTTGCTTCTTGTCAAATTTTATTTGTTTAAATTAATATAGATCTAAAAGGAAGCCACTATTTGTTTTGATTTTTGGGCAATTATGATATTAGCCTTGAACTTCTTACAGTCAGACATCTCTAAATGCACGTTGTCGGGACCATAGTGAAAAAAATCCAAAAGTGTGCATTTAGAGAGAGTGTGCATTTACAGAGAGCAAAATATATAATGTTCTTATAAGCTGGGACTGAACCATACCGTGCATTTATGGAGAGTTTATATAGTGTGTGCATTTAGAGAGGTTGCATTTAGAGAGGTCTGACTGTACTCTGTAATATAAAATTTTTTTAAAAAATAATAAGAACAAAGTTGATAATTTAAAGAAATACTGGTCGCCATTATTTTCGCCGGGGTACTAACCCTCCTTTGGATTACAAAAGACAAGAGTATCTTTATCAAATCATTTGTGCATTTGTCAGAGATATACATCTTTATACGGCCATTTCTTGTAAAAATTGATATCCTTGTTCGTAAAACATCTCCAAAGGAGAGACGGGAAAATACTGTATGTGTGAGAAGAACATACTATGATTCGTCTTGGCCTTGGATATAATATTGCAATATGTAGTAGTGAAAGCCGTTTCACCACAACAGACAAGTTTGCACGATAAAAGATACCTGCGCAAATTCTAAATAACATCAACAAAGAAGTAAAGGATAATTTCAACAGAACTCAGTTCTTCATGGTAAAGTTACTTATACTGCCAACATAGCTCACGTGTCTTACTTTAATATCAATGCTGCTTTGTCAAGGTATCAGCAAATAAATATGTGATGTTCTCAAATAATCTTTGGTATACGCATTTAACAGAGAATAATCGCCTTTAATTACCGCAGAACCGAAGCTAAACCGGTCGTAATTCTTGTGATTGATGCAGTTTAATGAATTTATTTATTTAAAGATATTATTTAAGGCGAGGAAAGCGTAGCTCCAATAACTACCGACAATATTAAAATAATTGAGCCATTTGAGAAATTTTAATGACGCGATTCGTACAATAGAAGTTATATTTTAGCCTGACACGTGATATAATGTTTGCTCGCTGCCCACAGGTTATTATCGCAAAAAATATGGAAATCAATCACGATCAACATTCACATTACATTATTATTATCGGTGGCACACTTGTCATAAAATCTCCCAACAGTTGAACATTGTCATTTTTTACTTCAGTATGTCAGAAAGTACAACAGACTATTACACATTTCCGTATAAAATACAAAAAGTATGTGTCATAGGTGCTGGCGTCGCTGGCTTGATAGTAGCTAAAGTCCTGATGGATATTGGGTTGAATGTAACTGTTTACGAGAGAGGAGGACAGCCTGGAGGAGTATGGTAAGATTACATGTAAATGATTCTTATGATTTGTGACCTTCGTTTCTGCTATCAACTAAATTACTATAGAATCATGGTAACAGGATATACTCTGAGGATACTGGACCAGTGCCCTTATTTCCGAGTACAGATCCAATGATATCCGATCCTCCTGAAGAAGTACCAGACACCGAATCATCTTGTTCTTCCACCTCTCATCATATCCGTAATGTATCTCCCATCTATGCCGGCCTCCGCACCAATATACCAACGCCAATTATGACATATTTCAATACGTCATATCCACCAAATACGCCTCTATTCTCTAATCACGAAGTCGTACTATCATACCTGAAATCGTTCGTTGAGGAACATAAACTAAATGATGTTATTTCTTATAACATGGATGTGACAAGAGTTATCGAGAGCGAGAATGGATGGGAGGTTATTACGAAGAAATTGAAGAGAACAGAAAATGGACCAACACAGAACGATAAGCAAAAAATAGATCTTGTTGAGAGTAATGCGAATATGGAAAAAATTGGGGAGGATCGAGAGACAATCCCCGATGATAATCGAAAAGACATTAGCACGCACGGCAGCGATGACGCAGAATATGTGGGCGAATGGAGGGAGGAACACTTTGATGCAGTAGTGGTCTGTACTGGTCACTATAATGTGCCATATATTCCAGAAATCAACGGTCTAAAAGAGTGGGCGAATACATGGCCTGAACGTGTACTGCATTCTAAACAATACCGCCGACCCGATTTATTTGAAGACCAGGTAAATAGACTGTCTATAGCGTCAATTGCACTACCATGTCGTTGTTTTATTATCAACTGATAATACTCAACATTTTTTTGTTAAGCCAACATTGGTAATAGGGAGCGCGGCATCAGGATCAGATATCTCACGCGAACTCGCTTCGACTTTTAAATCACCAGTATACCTCTCCATACGCAGCATAAGTCCATTAACAAACGTCGCCGAGTCGGTAATTGTCAAACCTATTGTAAAGAGATTTATTGTATCTTATTCGGACAACTCCAACGATTATGACGATGACAGTAGTAACTACATTCACGAGAAAAGGAGCATTCCTTACGGCAAAGTCGAATTTATAGATGGCACAGTTATAAATGTGCATAGAATTATTTTTGCAACGGGTTTTATGTATTCGTATCCTTTCTTACACGGTATTGAGGTTGGAAATGGAAAGAATGAAGACGTCAGTAAGGAGACAATATTGGTTACAAGTGGAGAAAGAGTCTATAACCTGTATAAACAGGTGTTTTATATACCCAATCCGACAGTAAGTTGAAATCTATGGAGAGTTTACATTTATTGATCTTATGGTATTCTGTTGTTTATATCATATGATGCCGCTGTATTTTTTCTCATTCTAACTAATTGCCCTCCTCCCTCTATGCATCTTCCCTTTCTTTACCATCTTATTTAAATCAATCTTTTAGCTAACATTCGTAGGCCTTCCAATAAAGGTATCCCCGGCCTCCCTGAGCCACGCGCAAGCTCTTTTGATCTCGCACGTCTTCGCGTCCCGTGTCCAACTCCCCTCTCTCACTTCCATGCGTAAAGCATATAATTCGACTTCCATCGATACAATGTTCAAAACTCCTAAAGCATATCATGAATTTGGAACTGTGAAAGCAGGCGAGTATATTAGGGAACTACTTGAATGGGTCAATAGTAGTAAGAATGAAGAAGCTGGTGAGAAGAAGGAAGTATTTGAGAGTTGGAGAGAAGATATGCATCTTGGTGCTAAGGAGCTCAGAGCTAGAGAGCTTGGATATTGAAGAACAGAGATAAGCCAGGAATAAGGAAGATGGACAGTGAGATAAAATAATAACTTTAGCATTTCGTGAATAGAAATTATTTATTGGTTGAGTACATGTAATTGGTAGAAAATTTTGTATGAATAAATCACGTGGAGTGCATCACTGATCGTGATTGATAAAAAATTACCTAAATTCTGTGCTTTCGCAATCGTCCCGTTTACTTAATCCAAGTTATCTTTATCAAGGCCAGTATATGTATTTCTTATTGTGCCAGTCGTGCGCAGCCCTACTGGCGTACAGCCATTACTTCTGTCGTTAGATGTTTGGGCCTGTCCTCCAGGAACATCCTCGGGCATTATTATGCTTAAGGCCTGTAATATCCTGCATGTCAGTGCCCAGCGTTGTGTTGTGTATACCTACTGGCATGTGGCCATTGCTTCCAGTATCAGATGCTTGGAGACAGTCTCCAGGAACATCCTTGAGCACATATGCTTAAGGCCTGTAATATCCTGCATGCTGTTCTCCAGTATACCATCGACTGTGCACATGCAAACTTCTTTTGTCGACATTTTGTGTAATAATCCATATTCATATTACTTTAGATGTTCAAATCAATCGTACAGGAATACCTCGACAATACAAAATATTCGCAGTGGTCGATTGTTTCGATCTTGAATTATGTTAGATCGAAGAAACAATTATATGTACATGATGTAGATGATCTCAAGGCTGACATTTATGCAGTACTGCGACAATATAAAGACAAAAAAAAAACGTCCATGTGTATGCAGCCAACAGAGCAGGAAAGCTTATCTCTAAGTTTAGTGCCTTCTCAGTAGAAATTGAAAAATTCATCATTCAGCTGAAGAAAGAGCAAGAAGATCAGAGATGTCAGACCACAATAGAAAGGATCGTTACGTCTGCGTGCACTCTCACAGCCTTAAAGGTGAGCACCTAGAAATATGCAAATAGATTTTCTTAGACGTTTCATTCACATATTTCGTCAGCAACACAACAATGCCCAGGCGGACATTAATGAAGCGGAAGGAATCGGCACTCTCAAGGTTAGCAATTCCCATATTGATATTAGCTGAAGAGGAACCACTAGACATTGGTGTACATGCACTAACGCAATTTTGTTTTAGGAGAACTATCTGGTCTCCACACCCAATAGAAACTCCTTGACCATTAACGAGGTTGAGGAGGATCCTAGCAGGGCTGATGTAATCATCAGTTTGCCCGTTGACAATAATGAGTGTCTTGGTGCGAATGAAAACTGTCACGTAGAGAGAATGGAGCCTGAAGAGACTTCGGGCAACGAGAGACGATGGATATTATCTAGCGGGACAGATGTTGCGGAAGTATTGCAACAATACTCAAAAACCATACCAGAGACCCAGAAATGCATAAAGTAGGTCATTCATCCTTATATGTATACTACGAAGATTTATTTTATTAATTGCAATAGCAGTCCCGTCTACTGGGGGATTCTGGACCTCACCGGAGAGCATATCGAAACGAGGAATCTATTTATGAGCTCGGATTGGAATGAAATGCAACAGAACTTTGACAAGGAAGTGAAGCTTGTCGAAACCACTGCGCCCAACATTGTTTATCTTCTTTTCGACAGAATCAATGAGGTAGTCAAGAACTTCGTTGTGCTGCATATTAGAATGGAATTTATTGATTTACTTGTCATTTATAGATTTTCAAAGCAGGAAACGCGAAAGTTGCGGATATCGATCGTATTACGAAAGAATCGATTCAAGAGGGACTTGACGAATCGATACGTGATGAAGACGAATTTGTTTCGGTCAAGCGGGCGATCTTGACATAGTGAGTGCATTCTTCTTCCTTCCTAGCGTGATTCCACGTTGACGTCTAGCAACATGTTCATAGCGCCGAGAACCTCATGGATGTCGACTTGCCGATGTCCGAGGCTTCGTTCGATAATCTCTTTACCAATATGCTGGCAAGGCGATTCTTAGACAGAAATGAGTTAAAGATAGACGTGTGAGTGTAAATTCGCAAATAACTATGAAATCAATTGTTGTGTTTGACTTGACTATGTATTAAACTTTCTCTACACATTCACTTTAGGGGTAAGATATGTTGTTGGGCTACTGGCCAACGCCGCAATGAAGGTCGATCGGTCGTTTTGCGCGCCCGCATCGGCCAAAAATGCGACTTTAGGGGATCCTTGAAGAACACTATCGATAAGATCGAAGCGATCGTCGGACTCCGGAGTGGTGGTCTCCCCGAACCACATCGGAAAAAAATCTTTGAAGACCATATCGATTTGGGGGTGACGATGCGTGATATCCTGTACAGAACCTTTGCTGCAAATCCCCGTGCCCCAGACGAAAAACTGCATAAATGCTATGTTCTTGGCATGCAGTCCTGGGGTAAGTACACAATTGATAACAATGAAGTTGCAGCTAGAGTTTTTTTTTCTTTTTTCTTTCATCTGATGCTTATTTACCTTCACTTAGGATGGACACAGGATATTTATGGAATGGACTCCAAGGCAACTAACGTCTCTCGGTTTGGAAGGCTTCGACGAATAAAATTGCCAAACACAATGCATACAATATCTTGCTTGGAGGAGGTGTACACTACCATGTGTGACATCAAGGTGACATTATCTTTTTTTCACTATTACTCAGTAAAGTACAGTCTCTGATGTGCACTCAATTTCAGGCTACTCTAAGGGTTATCCGTGATAGTGTTAATGATGTTGCACTAGCAAATGCTCAGGCCCGCAGAAAACAGAAGAGAAAAAGTGATAAAACAATGATTGGGGGCCAATTTGGAGATGTAACACAGACACCTCTCAAGAAACAATGCAATGATGTTGTCTCCCCAGTACTATTTGCATAGACAATAAAATGGTTATGTAGTATAAAGGGCATAATTTCTGACAAACAAGTGATCACCTTTATCCTTGCCACTGTGAAGCCATTTTTTATTTTGGCTAAAGTTGTTTCAAGATGTGCTTTTTTACAGGAAAAGTCTTCTGGTCAATCTATTTCAACTTGGATAAACCACAAAAATAACACATGAGCATCCAGCAAAAGTGCAATAGAAACACAGAAGCTGAGTGCATTTGCTGTGCAGTTAAATGGTAACCATATCATAGGTCTAAAATTGCAATTAAAAAATAGTCTGCAGATTCAGGCACCACAGCTGTGCTACAAAAGCAAAGCCTTACCAAAATGTCATCAGCTATATTAATATTAGTATTAGCGTCTCAACCACATCAGCCATTGTAATTGGTTTTGTTGCAGTTTGCCCCATATTATTATGATCCAAATTTAGAGATGTCAAACAAGAATCCGATCCCAGAGCCTTTGCCAAATACAAAGCTGTTGCTGCTCTAGCATATCCAATCTCATTGTCAATTACATCCAAAGACATTAAAGAAAAGTGGGCCTCTAGAGCCTGTTACGGTCGGGTGGTCTGGGGTTTGGGAGAGCAATTAATCTTTCGCGTAGGGGTGTTCTTCCGACCGGGGGATGT